>CM077091.1:48937420-49220871 GCA_039513925.1 Platanthera zijinensis
ATAACCACTAATTTTTGACTTATGTGCCTAACTTGTACTCCAGATTATTTCAGTAGATTTACTATATGCAGACCACCAAGGTTTAATGTTATGTAAAATGGGAAGTATATCAAGTAATCATCCAATACTCCTATGATAATTAGTGGAGGTCCATTATGACCTTTATTGCCCAAATCCAGAGTTTTACAATTTTCCTATTTATCTAGGAATTTATTTAAACATTTATGGTGGCCCAAGTCTCCAAGATTGAGCTGAAGGTACCAAATTTTGACATTATAAAATCTCCCCAGATTTATGTTATACTTGATATAATCATTTAACCTAAGATACAAAATCTCCTAATTTTTCAGCAAGGTTCAGGCCACTTATCTTATTTAAATGGTATATTGCAATAATTCATAAAAATAATAAACAGGGCAATATTATTTCTGAAAATTCAAGGATAATTCTAACATGATTGCAAGGGCCTATAAATGCTCTGGGTCAAATATCATCAGTGATTAAGGAGTGATAAGCTTCAAACAAATTAATATATAGTTTTCCAAAATTGCTAATTGCAGACCACCATGTCAAACTTCATGTAAAATAGGAGGTACATCAAATGACTATCCAATACTCTTATAATAATTAATGGAGGTCTATTATGACCTTTAAGCCCTAAAACCAGAGATCCAAAATTTTCCTTATTTATTTAATAATTTATTTAATTATTCTATTGACTAATATTTCCAATAATGAACATGAAGTACAATTTTCAGTCAAGAAATCATTCTACAACTTTTATATGTTATTCAAAATGAGGATATAACTCATCTTCCAAAATATCTAAATTTTTCAGTAAGGTTTTATCCCTAAATCATTATTTCATCTTAATCCTTGAAAATTCATTTAAAGAAATATAAAATACTATGTTGCTTCCAAAAATTCAGAGAAAATTCAAGTATGAATTTAATGGCATGTAAATGGTTTGGGCCAAATTTCATAATATTTGGGCGCTGTTACGTGCACACCACTTTTGGCTATGTGCACACCAAATTCTCAAAATAAACAATAACTCTATTTTTTCCTAATCCCACCCACTCTAAACCTAAGCGCACACCCCGCTGGCCCGCTCCTCATTTCTCCCGAAACCAGAAACCCTACCATTCGCCCCTCCCTCCCGCCTCCCTCGTCGTTTTCGTCGGACAGATTTCACCGGCCGCCGGTTGTCAAAGGTGCGTGGTCCGCCGGCCGTCCGTGGCTTGGGTTCCATTCCACGAATCGAGTAGTATTCCTCTCCTCCCTCAGCGACGGTGCATCTGCGACCATTTCAAGCTATCCGCCGCTCCATCCTCCGTCGACGGAAGTCTTGCGACCAGTTTCGCCCCAGGTTGGTATCACTCTATCGTCCCCTCACCTTCTCCATCACCCTACCTTACTCCTTCCTAATTATCTCTATCTCTGCCACCGCAGATTCAACGAGCTATCCTTCTATTGAGCAAACAAGCAGTGGAGCTAGCTAAATTTCAGAGCTATCCTTTTGTTCCTTATACTCTGAGTTGGTAGGCTCTATTTCTGTTGCTGCTTTGGAGTTCATTAAAAGGGAGGAAGATACATTGAAGTTTGGGCAACCTTGCAAATCATTGTGCAATCACAAGATAAGGAACACTATGGGTTTACCTTGTGGGCATGAGTTGATACCATTTATTAATAATTCTAACGCATTTCCTTTGTGGATGATTCATAAACATTGGAAACAATTAACTTTGGAGGACCATACAAATGAGAGATGTAAGGTAAAAGAGGAGAATGAGGCTTCACATGACATTCAAGTAGAGTTAGATGGGATACTCCAGAAATACAATACATCATCGGCTATTCAAAAAAATGAAATGAAAAGAAAACTACGAGAGCTATTGGACCCTACAACAAGCCAAACTATGGAACCTTTAGTGCCGGGTCGCTTAAAGGGGCGGCCGAGAGGAAGCTTGAACAAGCAGAAGGATGGGTGGCAATCTACCAAAAGAGAACTTTCTCTTTTTGAGCATGTTCTAAAGGCCGAGCAAAACACTTTTGAAAAGAAAAAATCTACAAGAGAGAAAAGATTTCTTGATAGTATCCAAAAAGCGATGCCTTTATACATTTCTAAACATATATGTGATGCAACAGATATGATAGGTGATGGACATTGCGGCTACAGGGTTATAGGTCATGCTTTAAAAATGGGTCAAAACTGGCTACAAGTCCGCAAGGAATTGACATTAGAGGTTACTAATCATGAGAGTTTGTACACTCAGATATATGGAGATGGCCGACGGTTAGAATTAATTGAGTCTCTAAATTGTAATGAAACTCCGGCGCCGTTTGAAAAATGGATGTCAATGCCAGATATTGGACTAATAGTTGCATCTTGCTATAATGTAGTGTTTGTTCATTACTCAAAATATCAGTCATTCACATTCCTACCATTATATTCAGCACCTCCAGAGATCCGGAAGATAATTTTTATTGGCTTTGTCAACGGTAATCATTTCATTCATTTGTCAATGAAAGAAGGGTGTCCACTTCCACCTATATACTCTCCATGGTTAAGGTATCATGAAGCAGCTGTAGAAAATTGGCATTTACCCAAAAATATGGACGATGATGTAGTAAATTTGGCCGAACCTTGAACAGGTGTGTATGAACTATTATTGGGCTCATTGTGTTACTTAATATTCCACCTTCTCTATCTAATTATTATTTCGCTTGTAGGAATCAAATGAATTTTGAGACTTTTGGAAGATTAGATGCACATGTATCATCCAAGAGGTATTGATTTTCAATTTTAAATAACTTGTAAATATTTTAATTATTTAAGACAACTAATATTAATATCTTTATGTTTATGCAGGTCTACATGAACTTTAAAAAGGACTGGACAATTTTTGAGTTATATTGGAGAAAATGATTTGAGTTTATTGTTCTTTATTTTGTTTGTTTTTTGTTGTTCTGCATGAATTTGAAAGCTCGAACTTTATTTTGATGTTTATTTAACAATTTGACATGCCAAAAAATTATGGTGCTTACTTATTATTTTGGTCTGCAAATAAAATTTATGGTGTGCACATATCATTGGTGTGCACATAGCCAAACATGGTGTGCACGTAACAGCGCCCTTTATTTATCAGTAAATAGACTAAATTAAATTATTGAATAATTCCATCAATTAGCAAGCTTGTGAAGTAAGTACCTCAAATAAGTATCCAACAATTTTCATATAATTTATATAAACTTATAATGATTCAAGACATCCTCTGGCAAAATTTCATGACCTCCCAAGGGTCAGAGGGAGCATAATAATTAATTTACTAAATTGAGGCATTCCTTGTGTTACAAATGAAGTGCTATAAATATTACTCCAAAATTTCTGAATAAATCACCAAAGCTTCTTAATATCCTTATGACCATCCTACCAAAATTTCATATCATTTTAAGGGGTTTAGCTAACCCATTCCTATCCCACCACATTTGTGCCCTAAACTAGGGTTAGGCTTTTGAGGGTCCTAAACCTTCCAAAACCCCCTAATATTTTTACCAGAGGGTTATAGTTACCAAAATACCACCCCGACAAAATTTCATAGCCATATAAGGTGTTTTGGCCATATGTCCTTCACAAAGTACAAAAGCCCTTCCTTAGGGTTTGACCTAGAATCTTGGGCCAAATCAACTCCAATGCCCCCAAGTTTTCATTGGGAGGTGTATATTGTCATGCCAAACCAGTGTACCAATTTTGAACCTCTGTTGAGGTGAATTGGACACTAAAAGCCAAAATTACATTTTGGACCAAAATATCCTTCTTAGGGCAAGGCTAGGGTTTGCTTGAATCCCATTCAAATCAACTCCAAACTTAATGAAATTTTCACCAGAGGTCTATATTGACCTCATATCCATCCCACCAAAATTTGGATAAATTTGGACTTCACTTGACCCATAATTTAATTTACCCTAGCATAATTAAATTTTTTACAAAACTATAGGAAAATTATTCCCAAAAATTCCAGTTTTTGGGCAGGGTCTAGGTATAGGGTAGGGTGACTCCCTGCCAAAATTTCAGACCATTTGGACCAAGGATGAAGTGTGGGCAACTAGTTTAATGACTGCCTAGTCATTTGTATAGACCCCACCAAAATGAGTGCCCTGGTCAAACCAGTCACCCAAATTGGTTCAAACCAATTTTGTTGGATAGTAGACCCATAGGGATACATTTCTTGTGTTGACCATATTCTCTGAAAAAGGCTCTAACTATTTTTTATAATTAAAACCATTATATACATAACATGTGACAGAAAATAAAATAAATCAAACTCATATACTATAGTATCTTATCATCAGCAGCACGAATCTTGGCGCAAGATGGACGGCATCCCGTCATCTTCTTCCTCTGGCAGACGGCCAGGATTAATCCCGCCTGGGCCGATTTCCAGCGGCTGCCGCCGGCGATCCGGCCACCTCCCCGGCCTGCCACCGCCGCCGACACCTTCGTGGTGGTCGGGGCTATCTCCAGGCGGCGGCTAGGCCGCCGGGGAGCACTATTCCGGCGATCCCGACGATCGCATTTTCCAGGAAATTTCAATGGATTTAAAAATCCGATTGAGCTCTATTGGGCCCTAACCTCGGCCCTAATGATCCCAACGATCTACCCATGAGAGAAGGAGTGGAAGAGGACCTTTTTGGCGGCCTGAACTCGGGAGGATCGTCGGAATACCATGGTGGTGGTGGTGGTCGGGTTTCTTCAAAAATGCAGGAATCATGCTGGCTCCTTCAGGTAAAGTGTGGGAAATGCTCCTTGAACCTCAGGGAAGCTTTTAAAGAGGGAAAGGAGGGAGTTAGGTGGCTGAAATGGCATGTGCCATTTTTGGCTATGGTCAAGGTTGGCGGCTAGGTTGGTAGGGGGTGGAGCTTGCTCTAATCAGTCCACAATGGCTTCTGCACTCTCCCTTGTCCTTCTGAAATGAATGGGGAGGTTGGGGAGGGGGGAGGAGGAGCACAAAGTCCTCCTTCCTTCTTATTCCTTCTCTTTCTCTCTCCTCCATGGGTGACTTTCTCTCTCCTAGTCACCAAGCCTGAATTTTTGGCTCCTACATGTCCCATGGCAGCCCACAAGTCTATTTGGTCACTTAAGTCATGGTTAGCCCAATTGAAATGGGCTTGAGCTTGAGTTAGCCCATTTGGGCACCCTTGACCCAAAGTTGAACTAGGGCCCACCTAGGTCAAATTGGTCCTTGAGATTTCTTCAATGTGTCCTTGGTGACCCATTAGCCTCCCCTAGGGTCAAAGTGGGGTTGGATTGGCCCTTGGAGGTCACTTGGCCCTTAACTAGGGCACTTTGACCAGTTTAGGTCAAGGGTTGACTTTGGTCAACCTAGCCTTTATGATTGGTCCCAATGGGTCCTTGGTGACCTATTGGCCTCTCACTAGGGCTATGAGGGTATGGGTGGGGTCCACTGGGCTAAGGGACTGCAATTGACCCTTGTGTAGGTCAATTTGACCCAATTAGGGTCATAGTTGACTTTGGTCAACTTAGCCCTATTGACTACTCTCTATGGGTCCTTAGTGACCCATTGATCTCTTTCTAGGGTTATAAGGGTATGGGTGGGGTCTTGGAGTCTTGGTGAAGCCCCATGATCACTTTTAACCAAGGTTTAGAGATCTGCTAAGTGCAGACCATAGTGGCCCTATCCACACCACCAGGTCCACTTGACTCTTTCTTGGGCTTCCTAGGGTTTTGTTATGACCAAACCATTCTTAGGGGTCTAGTTGGAAATGGGATGTTACACGGTTCGCCTGATAATGACCACCTGTTGGTCCCTCGTGGCAATGCCGTAAAATCTGTAGGCCTTCCTTACTCGAAACACAACGTCGCACAACCTGGTCCGCACAAACACGAAATAAAAAGGGGTCTTCCCAAAAATAATTCTTTATGTCAGAAAAGAATTTCTTCTTTTGCTGATTTGAGAATTCTTTTGGCAAGACCCGGGCAACTAAATAGTTAGCCAGATCGGCGAACCAGGGTGCCGAACAATTCTTAAGATTTTCTAGAGCGAGGAGGCGCTCATCGGGGAATTTATCATTAATATCAGACTCTATTAATGCTTCACTAGCAGGATTCTCTAAACGCGACAAATGGTCGGTCGCAAAATTTTCGGCACCCCTTTTGTCCCGGATCTCCAAGTCAAACTCCTGTAAGAGGAGGATCCATCGCAAAAGGCGGGGCTTGGCGTCCGCTTTACTTAATAAATATCTAAGTGTAGAGTGATCCGTGAAGACTACAACTTTTGAGAGAGTGATGTAAGACCTAAACTTATCGAAAGCAAACACGATCGCTAGAAGCTCCTTCTCAGTGGTGGTGTAGTTTGCTTGTGCGGACGTGAGTGTCTTGCTCGCATAATAAATTAGGTGGAAGAATTTATCCACCCGTTGGCCTAAAACAGCGTCGACGGAAATATCACTTGCGTCACACATGATCTCAAATGGGAGCGACCAATCTGGCGCGACTAGGATCGGAGATTTTACTAATTTTTCTTTAATTAAATTAAATGCTACAAGACATTCATCATCAAAGAGGAAAGAAGATTCTTTTTCAAGAAGATGGGTTAACGGCTTGGTGATTTTGGAAAAATTTTGAATGAAGCGCCGATAGAACCCTGCGTGGCCTAAGAAACTACGAATCGCTTTAATGTTCGTTGGTGGGGGAAGTTTTTCAATTACTTCGATCTTAGCCCGGTCGACCTCTATCCCTTTTCCCGAAATTTTATGGCCGAGGACTAATCCCTCTCGGACCATAAAATGACATTTCTCCCAATTGAGGGCTAGATTGGTCTCCTCACAATGAATAAGCACACGCTCAAGATTTTTTAAACAGTTTTTAAACGAATTACCGAAGACCGAGAAGTCATCCATGTAGACTTCCATCTCCTCTTCTACAAACTCATTAAAAATTGCCAACATACATCTCTGAAATGTAGCTGGCGCGTTACATAACCCAAATGGCATCCTTCTATACGCGAAGGTACCAAAAGGACAAGTGAAGGTGGTCTTCTCTTGGTCCTCGGGTGAAATAGGAATTTGGAAATATCCTGAGAGACCATCGAGAAGACAATAGAAAGAGTGACCGGACAGGCGTTCTAAGATTTGGTCGATAAACGGTAACGAAAAATGGTCTTTTCGGGTGACATCATTAAGTTTTCGATAGTCGATGCACATCCGCTAACCCGTAACAGTACGGGTTGGAATTAATTCATTGTTTTCATTTGCGACCACTGTTACACCGCCTTTCTTCGGCACAACTTGTACTGGGCTAACCCAAGTACTATCGGAGATGGGATAGATGATCCCCGCATCTAGGAGTTTGATTACCTCAGCCTTCACGACTTCCTTCATATTAGGATTAAGTCGTCATTGGGGCTGGACAGAATTGTGGGAATTCTCTTCCAAGAAGATCTTATGGGTACAGAAGGAGGGGCTAATCCCCTTTATATCAGATAACTGCCATGCAATTGCGTGGCGATGATTTCTTAACACTAGAGCCAACTCAGAAATTTCTGAGTCACTCAAATCGGCAGAGATGATAACGGGAAGTTTGGAGTTTCTTTCTAAGAAGAGATATTTGAGATGAGGGGGAAGTTGCTTCAACTCTAAGGTGGGTGGTTCCTCGTAGGAGGTTTTGATTTTTAGTGGTTCAGGTGGTGTGGGGCGAGAGACTTCTTCTAAGCAGAAGCGCTCGGCGATAATGGGTTCATTATACGATGAAGATATAGACTCGGGTAGTGCAGAAGATTCACCTTCGAAGCATTCTTCTAGGTAAAAGCAGGAATCATCATTAGCTAAGGTATTACGCATCGAGGGATTTATACTAAAAGTGATTTCATCGAGGGATTTATTCTAAAAGTGATTTCATCGTCTCCAACCCAAAGGAGGATCTTTCCATCACTAACGTCAATAATAGCGCGGGAGGTGGTAAGGAAGGGGCGGCCGAGTATAAGGGGTACTTCGACATCCTCTTCGATGTCTAGGATAACAAAATCCACCGAAAAGATGAATTTGTCTACTTTTACGAGCACATCCTCTACTATCCCTACCGAATACTTAACTGATCGATCAGCTAACTGGATACTCATTTTGGTGGGTTTTGGAGATCCTAGACCTAATTTTTTAAATAGAGAGAATGGCATGAGGTTTATGCTTGCTCCTAGATCAGCTAAGGCGTGTTTTACTAACGAATTACCAAAAAGACATGGGATGGAAAACCTTCCTGGGTCATTTACTTTTTGCGGTAATTTGTTAAGTACAACCGCGGAGCATTCTGCGTTAAGGGAAATATGTGAAATATCCTCAAGCTTTTTCTTATTAGAGAGCAGCTCCTTGAGATATTTCGCATATTTTGGCATGTTAGAGATAGCCTCGCAGAAAGGGACATTAATATGGATTTGTTTTAAAATTTCTAAGAACTTTTTATAACTCTCCTCGGCACGCTCATTTTTTAACTTAGCAGGATAAGGAATATTTGAATTAGAGGCGCGCGACATAAACGTAGTAGGTAAATTCGAAGCTAAAATAGGAGGGGGAGGAGTAGAAGAAGGTACCATGGGTTCGTCATTTTTTAAAGCTACCTCCTTTCCGCTGCGGAGTGTGATTGCATTCGCGCTTTCCCTTGGGTTTTGTTCGGTGTTTCCTGGCAGAGTTCCTTATTGTCGCTCGGAGAACATCTTCGCTAGCTGGCCCACCTGATTTTCTAAGCTTTTAATAGACCCGGTAATGTTCCTGAGATTAGATTCATTTGTGGCAACGTACTTGGCGAAGACATCTTCAAGCGAAGAGGGCTTCGGCTATTGCGGTGGAAAACCGGGTGGATTTAAATTAAGTGGGGGAGCTGGATTATAAGCAGGATTTAGATTTGGAGGGCGCTGAGCATTCCCTTGGTTGCTCCATGAGAAGTTTGGATGGTTCCTATAACCCGCATTATATGTGTTGTTATACGGTGCGTTATTCGGGTTATAAGAAGGCCGAGGCGCGTTTCCCATGAAGTCAACCTGTTCTTCAAAAATAACATTATTATTATTAGCCCAAGGAGGAGTGGCGGAGGAAGCAGTCATCTCCGCCACTTGCTTAGTTAGGCGCTCAACTTGGAGGTCTAGATTCGTAGCTGCATCAATTTCAAAAACTCCCGCTGGCTTAACTGGTCGTGCTCGGGGTGCATTCCATTGGTATGTATTCATGGCCATTTCTTCAACAAGCTCTTGTGCGGCCTCTGGGGTTTTGTTATTCAACGTCCCCCTAGCGGCTGCGTCGATCATTTGTCTTATTTGGAAATTCAAGCCATTATAGAAGATTTGCACTTGTTGCCAAGTGGGAAGTGCGTGGTGTGGGTATCTACGCAATAGTTCCTTAAAGCGCTCCCACGTGTCGTAGAGAGTCTCCGAGTCTATTTGCATATATGATGCGATATCAGTGCGTAGTTTTGCGGTTTTTGTAGGAGGAAAGTACTTTGTAAGAAATTTTCCCGCCATCTCGGCCCATGTAGTGATGGATCCTCTAGGGAGAGAGCCCAGCCATTGCTTGGCCTTTGACCGTAAAGAAAATGGAAAAAGACGTAATCAAATGGCGTTATCCGTGACACCATTGATTTTGAAAGTATCGCAAATCTCGAGAAAATTTGAAATGTGGCAATTTGGATCCTCGTCCGGGAGACCATCGAATGTTACCGACTGCTGCACCATTTGTATAATGCTGGACTTGATCTCAAAGTTATTGTTTGCCACTGCAGGGCGGACAATACTTGATTGTGTCCCTTCCAAGTTTGGTCGTGCATAATAGGACATGGTCCGTTGCTGGGCTTCATTAGGATTGGGGTCATCCATAGTTGCTATATTAGTATCTCTGATAGATTCTTCAAAAATAATTGGTAAATCCTGTTCACGAGATTGAAGGCGTCGCCTAAAGGTGCGCTCAATTTCTGGATCAAAATGGGATTCAGGATTATTCGAAAAATTTGCTCGGGTCATATACTAGAAGAAAAAAAAAGACAAATGATTAAAGATGAGTTTAAAAATTAATAATGGAATTTTTTTTCTTTTTGTTCTTTTTAGGCGGTTTTAGGTATATTATTAAGATATATATATATATTTTAGAAAAAAAATGATAAAATTAACAGTTATCTTTTTTTTTTGAAATATCGACGCAAGTCCCCGACAACGGCGCCAAAAACTTGATGGAGAAAATCCCGGTGGTGTTTTATGAAAAAGAGAAGATGAAGATGAAGATGAAGATGATGTTCTCCGAATCTATATTCGATAAAGGCAAGTGTACCTTATCGCTTATAGCATAGGATATAATATCAAGGTCGTATTAGAACCAAGGCGCATCAATTACTTCTACTTCAAAGAGATTTCTGTTATTTTATCAATTAAATACTTTGATTTGGTTTGCAAATGAGTGAACGGTTATAAAATAAAAGAGGATGATTAAGCAATAATTTAAAAGGTTAGTACTTGATCTTGAATCACCTTGGAATGAAAATGACCAAAAAAATAGATAAATCTCTAATTCTTTTTTAACGAAGATGCTTGGACCGTGGAGGTTCCCAAAATATGAACGCACCTCTTTCAAGGCTACGCCCAACTGAGTTTATGTTGATCAACCGAACTTTCATTCTATAATTGAAACCCCTAAAACTCGCTTTATGTAGTGAACCCCTCTATTGGATTTGACTCCAATCCGGGAAATTTATGTCGTCCTCTTTCAAGGATTGCATTCAACTCCCTTTACCCATGAGCGATCAATCCATACGCATGATCCTTTCGGCTACTAGAGTATGGAAACAGAAGAGAAGATCATATATCGATGATATGACCTCTCTATAAATTAATCAAGGGTAAATCCTAAACATTTGTTCAAAGAGAAAGAGAAGATATGGATTAAGAAAAAGAGATCATTTCATTCCTCGGATCATTTCGATCAAGCACTAAACAAAGTTTAGTTACTCATAATATAGGAAATGAAAATCATGTTAAGAATATGCATAAAAAGAAAGAGAAAGAGGGAAAGGGAATAACAAACTAATTTATTTCTTATTGAAAAGAAGTTACAAAAGATTTCAAAAAAGACATTATAAAGAGAGTTTGCAAGAAGATTACAAGTACGATAAAAGAAATTGTAAGAACATTAAAGCATGAAAATATTAAACTAAAATACTCTAAAAACAAACTCCAATGGCTCTCTACAATGCTCAAAATGAAGTAGGAAGGATGATACTTTCCCCCTTTCTTCATGCCTATTTATAAGGCCAAAACCAAAGGGTAGAGTTGGAATTTGGCATGAGGATGAAGTTTCCATGAAACATCCCTTGGTCAAAAAGCACATGTTGGTTTAAAATTCAAAGGTGGCTAGCCTCTTTCACACTTGTCATGAAAAGCATGATAAAAGTTGGCTAGGTTTCTCTCTTTCCATGAAGCTTCCTTTAAGGACACATGTTGAATATAAAGTCAAAGGTGGCTAGCCTCTTTCATACTTATGAGAAAAAATCACATCGGACCATTGTGGCTTCATTCCATTCTTGAATATAGTTCAACAACACCATGACATGAGTGCACTTGACATTTATTTTGGCACACCATAACTGAAGGCATGTTCTTTTAGAATTGATAATGCAATTTGTCCCGAGATCCTCGGTTCTTGCTTAAAGACGAGAATTATTCATGCAGGAAATCTGCTGGATAGCAACTTCGACGGAGGATTCCCGATGCTACATAAGTCCGATGAAGGCGTGTAACCATGCGTTGGAAAGGTATTTCTGAGGGCTACAACTTTCGTGTTCAGCCCAAGATCTGATTCTGGCCGTAACATGTCCAAAAGTTGCCCCGAAGTTTGCTGCACGCAGAAAATATAGTAAAATAGGCATGGTTAGGTTAAAATTATAAAAAGATACGATTTAGCGAATAAAATTAACATTATAAATATTTTTATATTAGATTATTTAGATTTTTATATTAATAATTTAGGTCAAATTATGCATCATCACCACCAGAGCCTAGAGCTCCTCAAGTTGAAGAAATTGTTACATGTATTGCTCCTCCTCCACAAGCTCCTCAAGTTGAAACTCCTTCTGTTGATAATATTTTGAGTAAGATAGAAGTAATGCTAGCTCAACATAGGACTTTCTTTGATGAATCTTTAAAAGCTGTCACTGACAAGGTAACTGCTCTTGAAAAAGAGATGAGTAGAGGATTTGGTGAGATCCAAAGTAATACTGATGAGCTGAAATACCTCTTCCAAATAGGTGGGAAAGCTCTAGACCACACCATAACCAATATTGGTCAGGTGATGGATTAGTCAGTAACTCTTGCAAACAATCAAATCCAATTAGAGAAAGAAAGCTCCAAAACACACCTTCAAGATTTTTGAAGAAGTAGGGAAATTCAAGGAAGCTGCAATAGCTACCCTATCTCTAGAAGTCAGAAAGGGGGAGGATTTAGTCGAAGAATTCTTAGAAAAATCTGAAAAAAGGAAGAAGACTGAATGACAAGCTAAGTTGAATGAGCTACATGCTGATGTCATGACTAAAATTGATAGTGTTAAGTTTCAAACTTATGACACAACTGTATGGATGCAAAATAAGATATTCTTTGAATTCCAAGCTGATCCTAATATTATTCCTCATTATCTTAACCATCTTGCTCAACATCCTCCTGCCCAACAGCCTTAAGTTCAACAGCCAACCTTTTCTCCCAGACCTGAAGATCAAAAACCACCTCCAGATACTTATGCTCAAACTTGGTCAGAATCTGAAATACCTTCTCAAGCCCCTCCTCCAGAAATTTCAAGCAACAAGAAAAGAAATTATTGTGATGTTGCCTCTTCCAGCAGAACTACTCCCAATCCAGAAGCTGAAAGAAGGAGAACTCTTGAATTTGCTGTGATTTGGTGCCCAACTTCTAAATCTCTAATCCTTAATACTCTTTAACTTGTCATGGACTACAATTAAAGCAGAACTGAGCATTACAACTCTCATGAGTGGGAACTGCATGAGAAATCTTTAATTAAGAGAAGAATTTATGATAGAGAGTACGGAAGAAACAATCCAAAGGCTCCTCCTAAACCTCCAAAGTACTATCCTAAGCCTTTCAACTACCAGAAGAGACGACAAGAAAAGAAGGAAAGATAGCAACAACAGCAAAGTTAGGAATGATAGATGATCAATAGATTGTGTTATGAGATTTTGTTGAATTGGACTTTCTGGACAATTCTATAAATATAAATCCTTAATTTTGATGATCTGTTTTTATTTTCATTACTTAGCATTTTATCTTTATTATCACTATGTTAACTAGCCACTTTATTTTTTCATCTTGATATAATTCACCTTAGTGTTGAGGGTTCTGAATTCTACAAATAGGGGGAGATTGTTGGGTATTTTATCCACAATAACCTAGATTTGTAGGAAGACACCCTTAAACAAAGATGAATTAAGTTGTATTTGATTCCCTATTTAAGTTATGTGTTTGCAGGATATAATTGCCAAGTGTAGACCAATGTCAGTTTATATTGAGTCACCTAACACAAGACCATACAATGTAATCCCTTATTGTATGATCCATGGTGTTGACTCATGTGTAGCCTCTCTATTGGGATACACTTCATTTTCAAGAACTAAAGGAATAAGAGAAAGACTAGTTACTGAAATCCTTGAAGCAAGAAAATTTTCAGAAAACCAAAATTTTCTAAGTGTTTACTCATGTAATAACTTAAGTACTCGAGTAGATTCTTAGTCAATTCATGAGTGAGCTAAGTCTAGCACTCGAGTAACTGGAGTAGTTCTCGAGATGTTTAATTGCCAGTTCTCGAGAAGCTAAGTAGTACTCGAGTATATCTTTTCTTATTCTCGAGTTATTAGAAGAATCTAGCTCAGAATTTTTCTAAGCCTATTACTCGAGTAGCTAAGGCCATTACTCGAGTAGTTCAAGACTTTGTATCAAGTAACAGAAGTCGAGTACTCGAGAAGTATTACTTGTTCTCGAGAAGTTCAGCTAGTACTCGAGAAGTCAGTTTCTATTTCTCGAGTAACAAAAGTTACTTCCCGAGTAGCCAGAAATATTTTCCAAGATTTTCTCTAAGTATTATTCTCTGGAACTTTACATTCTTTTCTTGAGAAGCTAAAGTGATTACTCGATTAGTCTATCATCCACTCGAGAAATGTAGGTCATTTTCCAAAAAATTTTAAGTCCTAGTGCATATGGTCTTATAGTTCAAATGAGCTAGCCTTTTATTCCATTGTACATAATATGAGACTTTCTCATTTGCAACTAGACATATAGGGGAGTTTTACCTAAACAAAGAATGTTTAGACAATACACATTTCCACTCCAAGTGCCTATAAAGATGACCTCTTTGTCACTTGACCTCTTAATTTGACACTTATCCTTGTGGAATACAATGACATAGATATGATTAGAGAGTTGGCTTATTGTTATCAGGTTGTGTTGCAACCCTTCAACAAATGCCAATTTTGAGATGTTGACTATGACATTGATAATCTTACCATAGCCTATGGTTACTACTCTGTCTGAACCAGCAAAGATTACTTTGGGTCCATCCTTCACTGGAGTGTACTCCTTTAAGTAACTCTTTATTCCAGTCATGTTCCTAGAACATCCACTATCCAACTACCATATAAGAGTATGGGCACTTAGACTATCCTGCAAAACATTATTTAATTTAAATTAGGACCCCAAAATTTATTGGGTCCTTTGTTCAGGTTAGCCTGACAAAGAACTTGTCATCTTGTAGATTTTCTGAAAGGAAGAATATCACTTGCTCTGGGTATAGTAGAAATGTGCCAGCATTCTAAGGCAAAATGTCCCACTTTGCCATAGCACTAACACTCATGAATATTATACCTTCTTTTCTAAGCAAGTCTGGTAGCAGCTAACTGTTCAGAAAGAGGAGCAGCAACCTTCTTTAGGTTCCTGTCAGCAAGGATCAGACTGAAAGTGAGTCTTCCAGTAGGCTTATTTTGCTTGCTCTGAATGCCATTAATAACAGTCCTCTTTATTAAGCACAGGCTCTTGATAGCATCAAAAATATCAAAATCAGGCTTACTAATAGACTTACTCTTAGTCTAGGTCTTTGTTGGATGGCCTTTATAGTTTGCCACTACCAAATTCTTGAGAGTGGGGGATGGAGCACCAAATACAAATATTACATGATGGTCCATTTGAATTTCTTCATGGGGAGCCTTAAAGGCACTCAGTACCATTTATTTTCTCATTCTTCCAAGCTCTTGGAAGGTACATTTGTATTCTTCCAGGATAAATTCCCATTCTTCCAGTTACCATACAAGTTGTCCTGGTCAAACCTGTTAGAAGAGAGCATTACCTTTTCAAAGGTAATGGGAGGCTGAATTGGAGATTTTCCCTCTCCTTTGAAAGGGGCAGCTCTAGTGTTTCCCTTTAATCCCAACCCCTTCTTACCCTTTTGAGAGGAGAAGGATTCTATCAAGGGGAGCACTGACTCAGGCTTAGAGAAACTAGCCACAATCCTTCTCTCCCTTTGGAGCTTTTCTTCAAGATCCCTAATGATACTGTCCTTGTATTTAATGGTCCCAATCTGGATGATTCTGGTGTTTTTCAGTTGTCTAACTTCCCTTATCTTCTACTCTAGCAAGGATGCTGACTCAGTTTGTAGGGAGCAGCAAGCTGTAGGGATAGAATCTCCTTAGCTTGCTTTTTGGCCAACTTCATGCTTTTTTTTAAAGCATCTAGGAGGACACCATACTTATTAATCAGTTGATTGATATCTTCCTCAGATTTTGAGCATTCTTCACCACTAGATGAAGATGCACTAGAATTTGGACTTTTCTCATAATCTGAGTCAGAAGAGGTGCTAGATATAGAATGTACCATTTTTGGACCAAGCTGATCCTTACTGGATTCTTCATCTGACGTGGCCATCAACCCTTAGCAGCTGTTGGCATCTTCATTCTCATCATCCTCCTCTGAGTCACTTTCTGAATGTGATAGATGGGCCCTGATTCCTATCCTAGTAGCAGGATAGTCTTCCTCTTCTTCAACAACAAATAGCCTTTTATAGGCTTCTTCTTCTTTAGAAACAGAAATGCTGAGTCAGACAGACTCCGGCTCTTCTCTTTCTTTATAATAAAGGTCTTTTCCTTCTTGCCCTTGAGATGGTGATGCCACTTCTCACCAATCTCCTTTATTTTTATAGGACAATCAACTATGACATGACATGGCTTGCTGCAGCAATATCAAACAACTTTAGAAGAAACATGTTTACTAGGTTTAGGTTCATACCTGTCTCCCTTGGTGTGTTTCTTGTCAGTATTGTAGTGGTCCATCCTGTGATGAGAGGAGGAGGAAGGTCTGCTCCACCGCTGCTTCTTATTCATCATCTTCTGAAACTGCATAGAAAAGAGAGCAAAATCTTCATCAGACATGCTGCTGTCTGATGTGCTTGGCTCTGAGCTATCTGATTCAGCAGGCCTCCTTAGTGGAGAGGCAATCCTCTCCTTGATATTCTTGGTTCTCTCAGCTTTGAAATCCACGGTACTTTCCTTGGACTAGAATTTGTTGATGGTCTCCTCCTCCTTCCTTGTAGAAAGCAGTATCTCATAGAAGAGCAGCTTTCCAAATAATGTGTGAGGGGGAGTAAAAGCTAGCATTTCAACCTCTCTGATGGCACAAATCTTTGTGTCCCAGTATCTAGTTAAAGACCCAAGGAACTTTTCATTCAGCTCATAATGGTTGAGGACCCTCCCATAGGTCCTTAGCTCATTCAGTATTCTGAATAATTTCTCATAACATTCAGAGATGCTATCCATCTTGTTCTGCCTGAAGGCCTCAAACTATTCATTGAGCAGGGATTTTCTATCATCCTTGACCTCCTCAGTTGTTTCTATGTAGACCAGCAAAGTGTCCAACATTTCCTTGGAAGTTCTACAGTGAACAAGATTCCGGAAAGTAAAATCATCAATAAACTAACTATGATATTCTTAGCTTTCTTGTCCATGGTAGCCAATATGACCTCATCCTTTGTCATCTATGAATACTTCTTAGGTTTCTGGATAGTTGTATCCAGAACTGAGACCTTCATGGGGATGAAAGGTCTCTCTTGAATAATTATGAAGATCCATGGGTCAGATGCTTCTATGAAAAGCCTGAGCCTCTCCATCTAGATCCCTAAGATTTCCTTCCTGCAGATCGAAAGTTTCATAAAACCCCACTCCTTATGGTTCTCTCCTAAACCCATAAGTGTAATCCTTTTAGCTACCCTTGGAGATCATCTCAGACTGTTAAGTCCTTTTTGTGCAACCTCCCTCTGATACCACTTGAAAGTATTTAGTTTCAAGGTTAGTTAAACACCTAGAGGGGGAATAAGTTTTTGGGCCTTTTTAATTTCCTTCTTGTTTTAGGTGTGTTGTGAGTTAGTTATGCTTTGCTTTCAAGATAGTCAACAACAGCACACACAAAATTTATAGTGGTTCTCAAGATTATGGGTACATCCACTATCCCTCCCACCTTTCTAATAGTTTGTTAGACAAGGCACTTCTCCAAACTCAGCTCTTAAGAGCTTATAACACAAATCCATCAGGAACTCTCAGTCTCCTCCAAGACCTACCTCAGGCACAAGGCCCTATAACTCAGATCCAAGACTGGATCCTATAGCTCAATGATCCAAAGACCACCTACCTCAGACTTGAGCACAGGTCCTACACTCAGGCTAGGAGGATTGACCTATAACTCAGAGAGAATGACTCTCCTATAGCTCATGCACAAAGGCCCTACCTTAGATCCACAGAAGGATCCTACCTCAAGCCAAAAGGCCCTGCAACTTAGTGAGAATGACTCTTCTACAGCTCAGGAATAAAGGCCCTACAACTCAGATCCAATACTGGATCCTACCTTAGGTAAGCTAATCTTTAACTCAGATCTAAGATTAGATGATACCTCAGCATTTATAAATTAGGCCTACACTGAGATCCAAAGGATCCTGTAGAGAGAGAAAGGTTGGTGTTAATTTGATTCCAGATAAATATTCTCTGAGCATGCCTTCTGAGACTAAGACTAACTAAGCCTTATCTTCTTTACAGCTCCAGAAAAAGTTCACCAGGAATGATTTGATTAGGTTGTGAAGTTACTGCAGCTACGGCTTACCTTGGATTCTTCTTCTTTCTCAGAGAAGTGTCTCTGAACTTGCTATTGTAGGTGAGAATGGCAACAACTAACTTGGAACAGCTTCCAGATGCTACAGCAAGGGATTAGCTCTTGACTTCTTATTCTTTCTCAGAGAGTTTCTCGGGTCTTGATGTTGCAGGTGAGAATTAGAACAACTAACATGCTTGTACTTTTAGATGAGCACTTTGAACTTGTTCTTCAGGCTCTGCAATAATGTCAAGTGGAAGAAGATGGAGTTCTACCCTTTCTACAATGAGTCACCTAACACAGGACCATACAATTTAATCCCTCATTGTGTGATCCATGGTATTGATTCATGTGTAGCATCTCTATTGGGATACACTTCATTTTAAAGCACTAAAGGAATATGAGAAAGACTAGTTGCTAAATTCCTTGAAGAAAGAAAATTTTCAGAAAACCGAAATTTTCTAAGTGTTTTACTCGAGTAATAATTTAAGTACTCGAGTAGATTCTTAGTCAATTCTTGATTGAGCAAAGTCCAGCTCTCGTGTAACTGAAGTTGTTCTCGAGAAGTTTTATTGTCAGTTCTCGAGAAGCTAAGTAGTACTCGAGTATATCCTTTCTTATTCTCGAGTTATTAAAAAAATCTAGCTCAGAATTTTTCTAAGTCTTAGTACTCAAGTATCTAAGGCTATTACTCGAGTAGTACAAGATATTGTCTCGAGTAACAGAAGTCGAGTACTCAAGAAGTATTACTTGTTCTCGAGAAGTTCAGCTAGTACTCGAGAAGTCATTTTCTATTTCTCGAGTAACAGACGTTACTTCCCGAGTAGCCAGAAATATTTCCCAAGATTTTCACTAAGTATTGTTCTCGAGAACTTTATATTCTTTTCTCGAGAAGCTAAAGTGATTACTCGAGTTGTCTATCATCCACTCGAGAAATGCAGGTCATTTTCCGAAAATTCTTAAGTCCTGACATACGTGATTTCAGAAATGATTTCCAACCTAATCTCTTTTATTATTGGTCCACGTGTACTGTCTTTATGATTATGACCGTTAGTCTTGTCCTATAAAAGGTCTAATCAAATCAACTAACCCTAACAAGGAGAATACCCTAGAAAATCATGTTTCTGAATTGTTCTTATATTCTAAATCGGGAAGCCACCGCCGCTCTTCATCGACGATGTCGTCGCCACTTCTTCTTCGATTCTTGTGATTCAGAGCAAGTGAAGATCAACAGATCAAGATGTTTTTAATTCTTATAGATTCATTTCTTGATCGTGTTGATCCAAGTTTTCAGATCCTGTAATTTCGCCTTGTCCTCTTCGATCCGTTTCTTAGAAATCTTCAAAGTTCAAGGAAGAAGAAAGGCTGAAGATTGAGATCTGAGATATACTGTTTGTATATTTTTATTTACAAAATCTTTATTCTTGTAGGAGATTGATCTCCGAGTTGTAGGAGCTTGTTCCCCGAGAAATAATTGTAGGAAGATTTTCTTTCGAGTAAAGATCTATGTTGAGGATCGAGTTGTAGGGCATTGCTCCGAGTTGCAGGATTGGTTTTCAATCAGAGGTAATAGTGAAGTAGCCGAGTCTAGCGTGTTGCTAGAACGGTGAGGTGAAGAGTGATTGTACCCAAGATTGGGGAACCACTATAGATCTGGTGTTCTCTGTGTTTTGTATGCTTATTTTCTACGTATTGTTCGTTCAATTTTTATTCCGCAAAAAAATGCAGACCTCACCTATTTACCCTCCTCTAGGTGATTTAGATAGACAACTAAAAACATCAATTGGTATTAGAGGATGAAGAAGGAACAAGATGGACGAAGAAGGAACAATAATAAAGAATAAGGCCAGACTCGTCGCCAAGGGATACCGACAAGAAAACGGAATCGAATTCGACCATACATATGCTCTAGTGGCAAGACTGGAGGCAATCAGGTTATTCCTAGCTTATGCAGCACATAAGGGCATCGCTGTCTATCAGATGGACGTGAAGTCGTCCTTCCTTAATGATTACATAATGTAAAAAGTGTATGTGGAACAACCTCCAGGTTTCGTTGAATCTAACCATCCTGATTATGTTTATCTTTTATTTAAATCATTATATGATTTGAAACAAGCTCCTCGAGCTTAGTATTAGACGTTGTCTAGTTTTCTTCTTGAGAATAAGTTCACAAGAGGAAAAATAGATAAGACAACATTTCTTAGGGAAATAAAAGGCAAGATTTTGCTAGTGCAAATCTATATCGATGACATCATATTTGGCCTTACTGACGACAACCTCTGCAAGAAGATCTCAAAACTTATGCAATGGAAGTTTGAAATGAGAAGTATGGGAGAGCTAAAGTATTTCTTAGGACTTCAAGTGAAAAAATATGAAGATGGAATTTTCATTTCTATGATGAAGTTCACAAAGGAGTTGATTAAGAAATTTAGAATGTAGAACGCAACCTCTATGAGGACTCTAATAGGTTCAGCTATGTCTCTGGACAAGGATGAGAAAGGGAAACCTCTTGATGAAACCAAGTACAGAAGCATAATTGGATCCTTGCTCTATCTTACTGCTAGTAGACCGGATATAATGTTCTCAATATATGTGTGTGCTACATTCCAAGTGAACTCTAAGGAATCTCACTACGTTGCTTCAAAGCCAATTTTTAGATACCTTAAAGGTACACCAAATCTTGGCTTATGGTACCCAAGAAGTAATGATAACGAACTATTTTGTTTTTCAGATGCAGATTTTGCAAGTAGCAAAGATGACAGGAAAAGCACTTATGGGACTTGCCAATTCCTACGAAGAAGGCTTATTTCCTAGAGCAAGAAAAAGCAGATTTGTGTCGCAATTTCAACAGCCGAGTCAGAGTATTTCTCTACAGGCAGTTGTTGTGCACAAATATTGTGGATAAAGAACCAGTTTGAAGATTACAACATGAAGTTCAAGAACATTCCAATATTTTGTGACTCATCCAGTGCAATTGCAATCGCCAACAACCCAGTGTCTCACAATAGAACAAAGCACATAGAGCTGAGGTATCACTTCATCAGGGAGCATGTGGAGCATGGAGACATAACCCTCTAGTATGTTCCAACTGACAAGCAGGTTGCAGACATATTCATGAAGCTGCCAAACGAGGCCAAGTTCTCATTCTTCAAAATAGAACTTGACATGCTCAACAAAGAAGAATGAAGATGGAGGTCTTACTACATAGCTCAAGGATAAGACAACAGTTCAAAAATTCAGAAATTCTTAAGTGTGGACTTCTTTTCTCGAGTACTTTATTGACTACTCGAGTACTGCTTGAGAACAACTCGAGTAATAGTCTACCTCTCGAGAACTTCAAGTCTGCCTCTCAAGAACTTCCAGTCTACAACTCGAGAAATCAAGTTAATACTCAAGAACTACAGTCTCTTCACTCGAGTAATGTCGTTCCACTCGAGAAGTCTGAAGCAACTTTTCTTCTTCAAGTTCATATTTCTGTTATTCGCACCTGTACTTTATACCGCCATATTTTCAGGTATGTCATTCTTTTTATTTCCTTCATCATTATAAATTAGGAGTTATATAAATAGAAAAGTCCAGAAATTCCAAATCACTCGATCTCTAAACCCTTTCTCGAGAGAACGGAAGAAAACTCTTCGTCTTCCTGCAGCCGTCACAGACTTGCTGCCAATTCAGCACTTCCTCTCGAAGCAGATATTTCTGATCATCTCTCATTCAATGGCTCCTCCATCCAAGATAGGGATCGAAAGTAAACTAGTTTCGACAGGGATTGCAAAGCTTTCAGATGATTTTCAGAATCTTCTACTGCTTTTAGGAACAGCCGGACTGTCTTTCGTCTTAGAGCACCCGTGCAAAATTATATTTCCAGAGGTTGAAGAGTTCTTCCAGAACTCCAAGGTAAAGAGATATAAAAATATTCTTAAGACCATAGTTTGTGGGATTAAAATCAAGCTTTCTAATCCATTCATTTAAAAACTTCTTCGATTACCAGTGATTGACGAAGAAGATGACCTAACAGAGGAAGATTATGACAAAGCATGTGGCTTTTGTGGTATTTATGCTGAGGTGCGCACATTTTGTCGACCTGACCTAAATAAAGAGAGCAAACTTCTAGTTGATATTCATGGGAAAGTACTTCTATGCAAGACAAGTTCGATAAGCTTCATCACTGTAGACTTCTTTGACATGATGATAGCCATCATATGCAGGAAGAAATTCCAATTTGGGATGATGATCTTTGACAAGATCAAGGAAAGTAATAAAGCTCCAAACTATGCAAGGATTATTTCTCTGCTTCTACATGAATTCAAGCCAGAGATTTTTGATTTATCCAAAGATAGTACCCTTAACCATATGAAGAAAGTCTCTATTTCTTCTATTTAGATATGGGAGCTTAAGCTCAATAACCCTGCCCAAGCTGCACAAGCACTTGATAAAACATAGGATGACAAAAGTACCCTATCTTCCCCTCTACCTCAAGTAGCTGGCACATCTGGTTCAGTTACTGAGGGGGAACTTGCTCCTTCTACCCTAGAGGAAAGACATTCTACTCCTCCTCCAGATGATGATCTACCCGATGCCACCCCTACTGAATATTTGCTTATTGATGCTCAAGTTCACGAACAGATTTTATCTACAGAGGAAGATATCACTAGGATGATTGAATAAATCTCTTCAAAAGAACCCCCTTACCCTACCAATATAGAAAAATCAGCTCCTCAAGAACCATCTCCAACTGACCACCATTCTGAACTAGAATCCCATGTTCATCAGTCCCCTACTACAGATATACAAGAAGAAGAACCAATTCTTATTCCTGATGAGAAAGGAGGTACACCTGGACAAGCTGAGGCTTCCCTAAAGAACCTCGATTTCTCTCTACCTATAATTCTTAGTGAGGAAGGAGATATTTTGATTCACACTACCAGAGCCCAGATCTTAGTTGTCCTTGAAGAAATAGTTTCATGGATTTCTCCTCCTCCACCAGCTCCTCAAGTTTAAAGTCCTTTTTCTGATAATATTTTGAGTAAGATAGAAGTAATGCTAGCTCATCATAGGACATATTTTGTTGAATCTTTATAAGCTGTCACTGATAAGATAACTGCTCTTGAAAAAGAGATGAGCAAAGGATTTGCTGAGATCCAAAGTAATACTGATGAGTTGAAATACCTCTTCCAAATAGGTTGGAAAGATCTAGACCACACAATAACAAGTATTGGTAAGGTGATGGATCAGTCAGTAACTCTTGCAAACAATCAAATCCAATAAGAGAAGAAAGCTCAAGAACACACCTTCAATATTTGTGAAGAAGTAGAGACATTCAAGGAAGCTGCAATAGCCACCTCTAGAAGTCAGAAAGGGGGAGGACTTAGTGAAAGAATTCTTAGAAAAATCTGAAGAAAGGAAGAAGACTAAATGGGAAGCTAAGTTGAATGAGCTACATGCTGATGTCAAGACTCAAATTGATAGTGTTAAGTTTCAAACTAATGACACAACTGTATGGATGCACAATAAGATATTCCCTGAATTCAAAGTTGATCATAATATTATCCCTCGTCATCTTTACCCTCTTGCTCAGCATCCTCCTACCCAACAATCTCCAGTTCAACAACCAACCTTTTCTCCCAGACCTGAAGATTAAGAACCACCTCCAGATACTTATGCTCAAACTTTGTCAGAATCTGAAATACCTTCTCAAGTCCCTCCTCCAAAAATTCCAAGCAACAAGAAATGAAAGTATGGTGATGGTGCCTCCTCCAGCCTGACCACTCCCAATCAATAAGCTAAAAGAAAGAGAACTCAGGAATTTGCTGAGATTTGGAGCACAACTTCTAAATCTCTAATCCTTAATACTCTTTAACTTGTCATGGACTATAATGAAAGCAGATCTGAGCATTATAGCTCTCATGAGTGGGAATTGCATGAGAAATCTTTAACCCAGAGAACAATTTATGATAGAGAGTATGGAAGAAACAATCCAAAGGCTTCTCCTAAACCTCCAAAGTACTATCCTAAGCCTTTCAACTACGAGAAGAGACAACAAAAAAAGAAGGAGAGATAGCAACAACAACAAAGCTAGGAATGATAGATGATCAATAGATTATGTTATGAGATTTTGTTGAATTGGACTTTCTGGACAATTCTATAAATAAAAATCCTTAATTTTTATGATCTATTTTTATTTCCATTACTTAGCATTTTATCTTTATTATCACTGTGTTAACTAGTCACTTTATTAGTTCATCTTGATATAATTCACCTTAGTATAGAGGGTTTTGATTTCTACAAATAGGGGTACATTGTTGGGTATTTTATCCACAATAACCTAGATTTGTATGAAGTCACCCTTAAACTAAGATGAATTAAGTTGTATTTGATGCCCTGTTTAAGTTATGTGTTTGTAGGATATAATTGCCAAGTGTAGATTAATGTAAGTCTAAAATGATTCAACTAACACAGGACCATATAATGTAATCCCTCATTGTGTGATCTATGGTATTGTCTCATGTGTAGCCTCTCTATTGGGATACACTTCATTTTCACACTAAAAGAATAGGAGAAAGTTTAGTTGTTGAATTCCTTGAAGAAAGAAAATTTTCTGAAAACCAAAATTTTCTAAGTGTTTTACTCGAGTAATAACTTAACTACTCGAGTAGATTCTTAGTTAATTATCGAGTGAGCTAAGTCCAGCACACGAGTAACTAAAGTAGTTCTCGAGAAATATTATTGTCAGTTCTCGAGAAGCTAAGTAATACTCGAGTATATCTTTTCTTATTCTCGAGTTATCAGAAAACTCTAGCTCAAAATTTTTCTAAGTCTAGTACTTGAGTAGTTAAGGCCATTAGTCGAGTAGTATAAGACTTTGTCTCGAGTAATAGAAGTCGAGTACTTGAGAAGTATTACTTGTTCTCGAGAAGTTATGCTAGTACTTGAGAAGTCAGTTTCTATTTCTCGAGTAACAGAAGTTACTTCCAGAGTAGCCAGAAATATTTTCCTAGATTTTCTCTAAGTATTGTTCTCGAGAACTTTAGATTCTTTTCTCGAGAAGCTAAAGTGATTACTCGAGTAGTCTATCATCCACTCGAGATATGCAGGTCATTTTCCGAAAATTCTTAAGTCCTGACAGACATGATTTCCGAAATGATTTTCAACCTAATCACTTTTATTATTGGTCCACGTGTACTGTCTTTATGATTATGATTGTCAGGCTTGTCCTATAAAAGGTTTAATCAAATTGACTAACCTAACAAGGAGAATTCCCGAGAAAATCAAGTTTCTGAATCGTTCATATATTCTATATCGGGAAGCCGCCACCGCTCTTCATCGACAATCTCGCTGCCGCTTCTTCTCTTATTCCTGTGATTCAAAGCAAGTGAAGATCAACAGATCAAGACATTTTTTATTCTTACAGATTCATTTCTTGATTGTCCTGATCCAAGTTTTCAGATCTAGTAATTTCGGCTTGTCCACTTCGATCCGTTTCTAAGAAAGCTTAAAAGTTCAAGGAAGAAGAAACGCTGAAGATTCAGATCTGAGATATTCTGTTTGTATATTTTTATTTACAAAATATTTATTCTTGTAGGAGATTGATCTCTGAGTTGTAGGAGATTGTTCTCCGAGAAATTATTGTAGGAAGATTTTCTTCCGAGTGCAGATCCGTGGGTAAGATCGAGTTGTAGGGGTGTTGCTCCGAGTTGTAGGATTGGTTTTCAATCTGAGATAATAGTGAAGTAGCCGAGTCTAGCGTGTTGCTAGATCAATGAGGTGGAGAGTGGACGTACCCAAGATTGGGTTACCACTATAGATCTGGTGTTCTCTGTATTTTGTATGCTTATTTTCTGTGCATCGCTCATTTAATTTTTATTTTGCAAAAAGACGAAGACCTCACATATTCACCCCCCCCCCCCGCCCTCTAGTTGATTTAGGTAGATAACTAAAAACATCAGTGTGAAACTCGTGTAGTGCTCCTAATCGAGTACTCATGGTCTGTGTAGAAATAGTATATATTTAATTTTTCTTTATGCTCGTAGATTTATAATTTTTTTTTCTGCAGATGTAAATATTATTTGTACTACTAAAAAATGTTGAATCTAGTGAAATCGAACGGTAGTGTAGGGATGTGTGTAGCCATCACTAGACTCGTTTTGCTCGAGTCTGGAGGAAGGATCATCTCTCTCAGTGGCTAAGAACTTGCCCCAAGCTACTCTAGAAGCATTGGTGCATGGTTAGTCAAGCATGAGTGTGATGTAGGCCATCAATTTGGCTAGTTGGAGCCTTGTTTACCTTATCCTAGCTGCTAACTATTGCAAGCCAAGTTTGAGCCTACCCCTCCTTTGATTCTTCTCCACCTTCATTCACCAAAGCCTAAAGCCAATCCTCCTATCGCAACCAAATCAATGAGATCATATGAATTTAATATTTTGACGAGGTGTGATGTATGGAATTCAAGTGATGTGGTGGATGAATATAAGAAATTCGACTTGATAAAAGTTCGGGATTACAAAAGAAAAAAGAGAGAATTAAAAAAGAAAATCTAAAAAAATTGCAATGAGAAATGGAATCCCCATCAAATTTATCATGATATTAGCCGAGTTAGGCCGTGTACACACCCGGTTCTCAAGCTATGTTTAGGGGTGTGTCAGACGTACAATTCATAGGGGATGTATTGGTTTAGCTTTTTGTTTGCTTGCTTGGGTTGTTTGTAGCCTCCATGTTTATCTTTGACTAGCAAACCTTAGCCTAAGCCCCATTCGATCCTAAAGCCCTGCGAATTAACGCTTGTGTCAAACTACTATTGTGGAGAGAGTGTGAACGGGAAAATGTATGGTCCCCGACATTGATGGATTTCTTTAGAGGTGATCCTGATAGTGGCTTGCCTACATTCTTCCTACGTATGACCGAACGATTTTCAAGAATTCCAATTTTGGGTAGATACAATATTTATTTACGCCTGTCGAAAAGTATAAATTCTGTAGTATAATTAAAAAGTTTGTCTATTCTATTTTCTATGCCAATGATATATTTGATTTATCTCAGTACTTTACTCGGAAATTACTAAGCCAGCTATTTTCTAGTCCACGGAGTGATGATTTGCTCGGGACGAGCAAAAGTTTAAGTCTGGGGGTGTGATGAGTCCAAGTTATATACATATTTTTGGACTCATCTGTGCAAGTTTTCACGTTGAGGCACTACACTTTAGAGCCATAATTGTTCATATTTATTATGTTGTCCATTCTATGTTAAGTGCACTTTTGACCAGTTTTTTCAATGTGATTTCAAAGTTATTGTACTTTTTTCCCTATACTTGGTGCTTTTCTGGGTCTGGATAATGTGGAATGCCCATTTCGCCGGCACTTCTGTTTTTGTTGCAGGTATAAAGGTCTTATGTGTGTTCCGGGATTGTTTGGGAATGTTTTTCGCCTAAGGGCCACTGATCATGCGTTTTTATACGCGCACGGTGAGTGGACTCCTTAGTGAATGACTCCTGGTCATGCGTGGTCAGTTCATCAAACCCCAAATGGTATAGGAACACTGCACAAGATCATTGAATCTATAGCGCAAGACCACTGGTCGTGAGCCACTGATCGTTTGCACTATTCTCCATTTTCCAAGTTCTGTTTGGGGAAATCACACGACCATTGGATATAGTGTGCACTACCTCTTGTCATTGGCCACTGCTCGTGCGTGTTTATCCCATTTTTCTAGAGTTCTGCGATTTCTAATTGCACGATCATGTGTTCTAGTGCGCATGACCCTGGTCGTGTGATGAGTTGTAAATATACCTATATTTTGTATTTTATTTAAGTCATTTTTGTTTATTTTTTTCTTTTTTAGTTTGTTTTCTTTAATAAAATTGCTTCTTTTTGTAAAAATTTATTTCTAACTTACTTTTTGTTTTTCTGAAAAATTTCAGAAAAAATCAATTTTTTGACCTATCACGCCCGTGATATTCCCGACACGCCCGTGTCAAGCACTCAATGCCTTTCGCCAGTCAACACTCAATGATTTTACTGTTCAACACTCAATGCCGTCCAGACACATCCCAGTCACGCCCGTGTCCAAGACCCATCACGCCCGTGTCGATGTGGACACTCAACGCCTTTTCAACACTCGACGCTGCCGACATCAGGACTGCCAGCTGTCCAAGTCACGCCCTCTGTCACGCCCGTGACAATGCCTGTCACGCCCGTGACCGACACGTGTCACTCCCAGAACTTCCAGAATTTTGACATCTTGCCACAGAAGCCAAGTCAAACACGTCTTTGACTGACACACCCCCTGTCACGCCTGTGACCTAGGGCGTGTCACACCCGAAATTTTGTCTATAAATAAAAGCTTTCAGAAAGCTTTTCTGGTCCACTTTTTTGGTCCAAATTGCTAAGGTGTTATGCTGCCCAAATGGATTCCATATGCTATATAAGGGAATTTTATCCCCCCCCCCCTCTCTCTCTTAGTTTGTATTAGGGTGTTTGCTTTAGCTTTCTTTGTAATAGCTTTTTCATTAATAAAATGTTAGTTTTTTCTCTCTTCGCATGGCTTGGAATTTATTTGGAAGCACCCTACTTAAGAAATTTTTCATTCCCTTTTTTGTTCCTTTCTTTTTATATTTTCACTTTTTAGCTTTATAACTTAGTTTAGTTTAGGAATTTTACGGCATTTCTAGCCGTTGTAATGTCCATTTTATTTTCATTCTCCGCACTGGTTTAGGTTTAGGTTTCTATTTTTAGCTTTATTTTCATTCTTATAGCCTTATAAAAACCCCTTTAAAAGTGTTATTTTTCATTTTCTTTAACTTAGGACTTTTTAGGATCGTAAAACTTTTCGTCTTTTTTAGTTTTATTTTTACTTTTTTAGCTTTTATAAAAATATAAGAATAAAAATATAGTTGTTTTAATTTTTCGCTCACTTTCATTTTGCGTTTATTTGCAAAACTTTTCGCTCGTTTAAGTTTTAGTTTTTCTTTTTATGCATTTCTACCGCATTCTAGCGGTAGAAATGCAGTTGTTTTAATTTTCCTGCAACTTTGTTTTTCTTATTTTTGCAAGTGTGTGTACGTGTATGAGTTAGCTTTATAGCTTTATTTCAACTTCCGTAGAGTGCGTGTGTGCATACGCATCTATTTCCGCCTACTCGTTAAGAGTGAAATGGTGCTCTGCTTTCATTTCCCGCCCACTCGTTTGAGTGGGACTTGTCTTTTTATTACTTTCATTTTCTTCTTACTCACTTGAGTAGGAAAACTTTGTGTGCGTGCGTGTATGAGATAAATTTACCCCCGCCCACTCATTTGAGCTGGGATTTACATTAACTGCTTTCTTTAGCCCTACTCGTTTGAGTAGGACTCGCAATTTTCTGCTTTAATTTTACTGCTTTCTTTACCGCTTTCTTTTATCGCTTTCTAGCTTAAGTGTCCCCATTCCGATGAGTGGCTAACCGCTCTTAGCCATTAATATCGAAGAGCATTGGGATAGATAAAATTTGCTTTAAATAATTAAAGGTCCTGTTTTTAGTTTAATTAAATTTCTTAAGGTTTGCCCCGGGTTAACGACGCGTAGGACCGCATATCTATGTGCGGGCTCTATTTCTGTCATCCATACGCAACGCCGAGAGGCCGTGCATATAGACCGATCACCCTTGGGTAAAGAGAGCTCCGCGCTAACCCTCGAGAGAGGAGGCGCGTGACTTTACCATATTGGGTTCCCCACCCAATAATAGGGTTCTTAGCATAATGCGGGCGTTACGAGGAATCCGTCGGTTTAACGATCGGTCGAATAGTCTTAGCGTTCAGGTGAGCGATAGTCCTAGAGATAAGTGAGCTCATTCTTATTGAACCTCCACGGCTAAGTCTCCGCCTTAATTAATTTGAAATTTACGATCTCTTTTTATTAAAAGTTATTTTAGTTCAGTTCTCTTTTTGTATCGTCGCGCTAAGCTCTTCACTTTACTTTCTACACTTCATTTCCCGCTTTATTTATTTCCTGCATTTATTATCCTGCTTTATTATTATGCTTTATTATTATGCACTTTTTATGTTTTTCTTTGCCATTTTCATTTTTATAACCAAACCTAAAATATTATCGGTAAAATAATAGGCTTTCAGGGAAAGAGTATAAATAGCTAAGCCGACCCCGAGAACAATATGACCCCAATAATCCACACCGGAATATCCTTTACTACACGCGATAGGTGTACTTGCCTACCTTTCGTTAAAACCAGGTTTAAAACAAAATAAAACCCCGCCTTTTTATAAAATAAAATCACCTCCACTTTCATCATTAAATAAGAACCGTCGTTTTAACCCATCATCGTGCGCTACTGATCGTGTGCATATATATTAATTTTTCTGCCCAGCTGTAGGTTTCTCTAGAGCAGAGCGCATGATCATCAATCGTCAGTGCGCACCACCACCATTCGTATGCCACTGATCGTTCGCTCTGATTTTTTGCTGCCATATTTAAACCCGTGCTCCACGAATTAGGTCAACGCTTTTCATTTTTCTGCCCAGCTGCTGGGCGCGAACTGTCGTTTCTTGCCCCCACAGGTCCTCCACTCATCTCCACCCTCCGGGAAGCTTTCTCCGGCGATATGAAGCAATCTTCAACACTTTAAAGAGTTTCCGCCCACCAGTAGTGTGCAACATAGGTTTTCGGTACTATTCACTTGGGGATATAGGGAGAAAAGACTGAAGGGAAGGGAAGAAGATGGAGGTAGACAAGTGGATTGACAACCAATTTACCTCCGGATGCAACCACGGTCCGAGTCGAGAAGTGGACTGACAACCCTCCGCTTTGGCCAAGAACTATGGCTAGGCTTTCCCCCTTTCGGTTTACTCTACTTCTCCTCCATTGTGAAATGTATTCTAAAGCTTGTAATGAACCTAAACTTGCTTTTATTTGTCTATAAATGAAGTTTGCTTTGGTTAGTTACATCCTTTGTTGTTTGCTGTGATGCACTCGCCTCCATTCACATCCACTCCACTCACGCACTAGAACCACTCTAGTAAAGGCTAGTGTTGGTGGTTGAAGAGGTGATTACGACCCTTACTCTCCGGACATGTGTTTATTCCATCTGCTTGCTCTCTGTCCATTCTCCTCACAAAGCACGACATTGTGGCCCGCACTAGTTCCATCCACCAAGAGAAGCAGTTCTTACGACCCGCATTAGTTTTCTTTTTATTTTTTAGCATTAGGAATCAAAAGCCAACCTCTGTTGTTTCATTTAAATCTTAGTGACAATCTTTCTATGACGATATCACGATACCCAACCTGCATTCCCTCGAGATCGACATTAGGGGAAGTTATTCCCAAAATTATTACTTGACAGCGACCGGTGCACTTGTTGATGCATCTTGTTTGTCTCATCCTTACCGCTGAGATAGGAGATAGTCTCAACTATGAAGAAGAAAGCATTGAGATAGTTGAAGAAGAAACCACTGAGATAGGAGATAGTCTCAGCTGTGAAGATGAAACTGCTGAGAAAGTTTAGAAGAAACCGTTAAGACAAAGCCAGTAGAAATTCTCTAAGTCCAGAAGCATTGAGAGAAGCAGGTTCACTCAACCCCTCTAGTGAAGATCCATGTCAACGTGCGTTGAGTGACTTAACTTCACTCAACGCTTAATAAGTTATGGAATTTCTCTAAGTCCAAAAAGTGATGACCACTACTTACGTCACCAAAAGTCAATAAGTCAAAGTTCTTTATGTCGTTGCGGGAAAGCTACAGCAGCACCAGATGACGACTGCTGATGTCACCAGAAGTCTACAAAGTCAATGTATTCTATGAGCCGTTGCGGTAAAGCTAAAGTAGCGCTGAAAGCTACTGTTTGTCCTTTTCTGAGGGAGGTGGCGCTCACCTTCCTTGGCTGGGCCCACATTCAAATAGATCCATTGATTCAAATCAACAGATATAAAAATTTGAGAGAAAAGTGTATTAGGGTTAAGAAAATAAAAAGGAAAATGAATAAAGAGGCGGCTTGACTTCATCTTCTCCGGGAAGCCTTAAAGTCAAGTCCAGCAGAGCAAACCTGAAGGCAAAGAAAAGGTAGTTGAAGCTCTTCTAGTTCAACAAGTTTGTTCTTTAGATAACAAGGTGGCTGATTCATCTAATCAGCAAGGAGAGATAGTTGTGTGAAGGGTCGTCAGCCTTTAACAGTAGGTAGCTGTTCTTCAGGGCAGCATAAAAGTAGTTAGCTGTAGAAGAAGACTAATTCCTTCTACAGCAAGAGGGTTGGACAGCCATTTTCATCAAGCTTGTTACTGAAGATCCACTTGGTTCTTATGATATTATGCCCTTGAGGTTTGGGAACTAGCTTCCAAATCTTGCTCCTCTTAAACTGGTTCAATTCTTCTTGCATTGCCACAATCCAGAACTAGTATATGTTGGCCTCTTCAAATCTTTTGGGCTCAACTTGTGACAAGAAGCTTAAATATAATGTTGTGTTGAGACTTCTGCTTCTTATCACGACTCCTTGGTTAGCATAACCAATTATCTGGTGTCTGGTATGATCCCTTAGATGCCTGATAGATGGAGGAAATCTTCCTTCAGCATCTTGAGCTTCAGTGGCTGCATCTTGCAGACCTTCATCAACATCATGCGTGCCTTGTACTCCTTTTGGAATGCACACATGGTGGTCGCTAAGCTTAGAAGAAAATATAAGCAACCGAACTAGCAAGCCAATGAGGCAAGTATACTTATCGAACTGTAGCTAGGGGACACAATTATCGTATTGAAATCCGGGAACTGTTGAGTACACTTACTCACACAAAGACTATTATTTTATCGACGAAAAATCTAGGGTTTAGAGAAACTAATTGCAATAAAGGAAATAAATCTATGCTAGAAAGAGAACTGTTGCAGTTAATTAAAGAGCTATTAGAAGAGATTACAACGAAGTGCTGAAACTATGAAATGGAAATGCACTCGACCAAGAATCACCTCGGCTAAAGTCGACTAAGGAATGCGATAAAAACCTAAACTTAATAGGGTAAAGGTCCTTGACCGTGGAGGTTCCTAAAGCTTGAACATGCTTCTCTCGAAGTCATGCCCAACTGAATTTAGGAAGGTCCGACCGACTCTCATCTAAATCGGAGACCTAAAGCTCGCTTTACGCGGTGAACCTCACTATTGGATTTTACTCCAATCCGGGAGATTTGGACGGCTGCCTCTCTCGAGGGGTGCGTACAACTCCCTTTACTCTTGAGCGCTCACTTAAAACTATCATCCTCTTGGCTAGCCAAGAATGAATGCAAAGGTGGAGAATATATATCAATGATATATCTCAAACCCAAGATAATTCAAGAGTAATTCAAGGTCTAAAACCATAAAAAGAAAAGGTAGAATTAAAGAATCATAACTTAATCACTCAAACCTAAGATCATCAAGATCGAGTACAAGGAGGATTAGTTAATCATAATGGAGTGGAGGAGGGGGATGAGTAGTAAAGAATAATAAGAACACAAGTAAGAAAAGTGCACTTTTATTAATAATGAAAGAGAGCTACACTACTTGAAATGAAAATTACACTTGCACAAAATTAAAATCCTATTCTAGCCCTAAAAGTATCAACTTAAACAAGTGCATAAATTACAATAAAAGCTATTACAAAGGCTAAAACTAAACGAGGGTTAAGGGAAAACACAAAATGAGAAAGAGAGAGAGAGAGAGAAGAACACTAAAAAAGAACAAGAAACAAAGGGGCAACACCTCCCCTCTCTACCAAAGTTTGCTAAAATGGAAGGGAGTCTGAATTTATAGGAAAAGTTTACGGGTTGGTCATGCCCTGTGACACACCCTAGGGGGCATGTTAGGAATCATGACAGGTACGAGGTTTACCTCGAGCTTTGGATTCTAGCGGGAAGGATGATTGATTCTGTACATCGGTGGACACGCCCTAGGTCACGCTTGTATAGGGGGGCGTGACACACACGTCGCGTCGAAATCATTGGTCAGAAATACGTCAGTCATCGGAAAAAGAGGGGTCACGCCATGTGTCACGCCCGTAACGGGGGGCGTGATAGTATTGTTGGCGTACTGAGGTGAAATTGCATTTAATGCGGCGGCATGCTTCGAGCAGAGGGCGACACTCCCTATGTCACGCCGGTGACACGCCCGGGGAGGGAGTGTTAGGGGGGCGTGACAGCCATTTTTCCTGGTATTTTTTTCTCTATCAGCAAGCTTCCTTGTGATCGGGTGACATGCCCAGTGACACGCCCAGGGAGGGCGTGACAGGGTGGCATGTCAGGTCATTTTTGGCAAAAATTCTAGAAACCTGCAAAAAACAAGAAAGTGTTAGTGGCAATAATATTTACATAAGAAAGATAAAAAGTAAGCTTATAAGGCAAGATTAGCGCCTTCAAAACTATAAAATACGATAATAGTTTAGGCTACAAAACGTATTATCAAATTCCCTCAAGCTTAAGCTTTGCTTGTCCCCAAGCAAAAATATAAAAACTAAATAATCATAAAAAGGACTAATCAAAAAGTTCTAATTATGCCCACACAAGTACTATGCGAAATTCTAAGTAGGGAAAAGGTGAAACGAAAAATATAAAACAATTATTTAGGTATGGTTTAACTTTTATAAACTTTACTTAATGAAAATAAATCATCCAAAATTTTGACGAAATTCTTTAAATATATTTAAGCAAAGCAACAAAAATGAAAAAACAGCATTGAATTGTTTCTAGATCCAAGCAATGCATTATAATTATACCAATCAAATAACAAAAATCTAAGTTTAAATCCAAAACTAAAACTGATTTACTTTTCTTCTTTTCTTAGTTATTAAATAGAATTCAAAAACATGAATCAAAAGGACTTAATAGGACCGAAGCGTTTGGTTTAGGATTATGATTAGGAGTGGAATTAAATGATAAACATGGATGCTTTAAATCACACTATACCAAAACAAAGAGTTTCAAAAATTTTCATTTTAAACAAAATATTTTTTCCTTCTTTTTTTTTCTTTTCCATTTTTTTCTTTTTCTTTTTCTTTTTCAAAACAAAGGCCATAGATATTTTTATTTTCATTTTGAATTGGCCAAAAAAAAGTACACATTTGTTTTGAGCATACTTTTTTCAAAAACATCTCCAAAAAAATATCACAAAACAAACTAACATAATCATGAAAATTTTTAATGAAACTCAAAAAGGATAGTGCGATTAGATAGGTCGGAAATTTTGGCTTTGGTGAAAATGATATGAAAAGAGAAGTTATCAAATGAAATTGGAAAAAAGGCTCAAAAATGGCTAACTAGTGGTGAAAGTTTTTAGGTTAGCATGAAAGCTAAATCGAAAACAAAAGCAACCTAAATCATATTCATGCTTTTAAATTTATTTAAAACATAGATTTGAAAAATTTCAAAAAGCAAGTCCTAGATAATAAAAGAAGATTGATGAAATTAACTTGAAAATAGAAATAATAGGTGACATGGATCGTTCACATCTACTACGCTATTCAAAAGTCGACCTTACAAAAATTATCCAAAAACGAAAAGGAAAATGGTGGATGAGGAATTTTTGAGAAAGTAAAGAAAATAAAGAGCGAAAACCATAATGAAAATGCGAGTTTTAGAAAAAACTTTTTATGTTAACATGCTACCGTAAATTAGAAACACAGCATGGCCAACATTTTACTTGTGAAACATAATTAAAAATAGTGATTAGAAATTTTATAATTAATTAAGGTTTTTATATGAGATTTTCATAAAAACAAAACAAAAACAAGGGGTACTATTGAAATACCAAAACGTCTAAACTATTAAAGTAATAACAAAAAGCATAAATTTATTTTTTAAAATTTTGAAATATTTTCTATTTTTTGGATTATTAAGATATTCATTTTTTTTATTTTTGAAAAATATTCACAAAAAGCAAAATATTCGCACGTAGTAAAAGAAGGAGGAAGTCCTCCACCAAGCTTCAAATGGACATTGTCCTCAATGGCAAAAGAAGGGGATTGAGAGAGAGAGAGAAAATGAAATTACAGAATTGAAAAATAGGTGCTTCCCCGTATTTATTTGTTGTGAAAGCTAAGTGATGCCGCTCCCCCATGCTAGCGCTTTGGATCTTCATGAAATGTCTTCTTTGGACTTCGTGTTGGATTCAACAACGTTGGAGCAGGCGATCGTAGAAGCTTCAGCTTGCCGGAGCCGTCCGGGGAAAAAATTGTAAAATAAAGAAAACATAAAAAGATAACATGGGTTGGCTCCCAAGAGCGCCCTTTGTTTAAAACGTTGTTTGAGCTCGACGCATCAAAAAATATTGTCCAAATTATTGTAAACGAGGTAATGCTATGGTGTTCCTGTCCAAGCAAGAACAAGCTATCAAAGTTCAAGTGGATGAACTTGAAGTAAAGCACGGATATGTACTTGAAAATCAGATAAGAATGAATGACAATCATAAAGATTCACACTATACTATACTGTCAAAGATAAATGATTTATCAATTGCTGTGAAAGATGAAGTGTCAAAGCAAATCAAGGAAGATATAGCTGCGGTTCAGACCACCTTTCAGGCTTCTCAATATAATATATTTGATTTCTTGACAAAATTCAGAGATTAATTTAAGGAAGGAACTGACCATGTTGTTTATTAGGTCAGGTTTCAAAAGATGATTTGAGAAGTCATATTGAAAGAGAAGTCATAAAGGGGGAGAGATTACGAGTCAAAGCTAGCTCTGACCATGCTAAATGGATTTTCAATAGCATTAGAGCCACTCTTGGATATCATCCTCTTTGTGATTATGATAATGTAGCAGAATCTGGGATAAAACCTGCCTATCTTTTAGGAGATCAGCCTGAAGTTGCTCAGGTGATCTACCCACCAGCATACTTTGAAATTGTTCAAGAAGAAGTGCAGAAAATGTATAGTCCTCCACAAGAGGCACAAAATGTAATTTTGGAAAAAGTAGAAATGTCAAAAGCTACCTTAGAAGCTTAGAAAGAAGCTCAACTATCCAAGAAGAGATTGAGAGAGCATGCTGAGCTGAAGCTAGACTTTGAGCAGTGGAGCCCAACTTCTAAAAACTTTATACTTACTGCCTGGAAAGTTGTAAAGGATAAAACCCATGACATGGTTTTCTGTAAAGATGCTTTTACCTGTAATTATTTCCTCCCACATTGCTTATTTGTAATCTCTCACATCTCCTCCATTCTATAAAAGGGAGGCCATACCTTTTTAATACTCTCTTTTTTGGATAATAAAAATTTTTGTTATTCCAAATTCCGATTTCCTTTTTCTATTCGCAAATGGTATCAGAGGCAGGTTAAATTTAGTTTATGTCTGATTCCATCCGGCCCGCCCATGAGCTATGTATCCTGGTTCCGCCCGGTCAATAAATTCTATGGGCGAGTAGGGATGTTAATAATAGTCCCACACTGCCAATCCACTCTGTTCTTATCTATTTATATGTCAAGGCAACCCTCACCTGTTGAGCAGGTTTTTCAGGTTGAGTTAGGCCAAACCTAACACCTGCCAAATCATTCTTACACTGCACACACTTCATGTCCAGCTCAAGGGAATGGGTTATATTGACCAAGGGAAGGAAACCCTGTATCATTGGTCCTGAGAGAAGCAATCGCAGGTCATCTCTCAGCCCTTCATAGAACTGCTTTGTTTTTCGTTCCTCATCTACAAACGTAAAGCATGCATATCTTCCCAATCTCGTAAACTTGTGCAAGTAGTCATCCATTAACCTCTCGCCTTGAGTTAGTATTTGAAATTGGTTCTCCATCGCAATCCACTGTGTCGATGGAACATATCTCGCCAGAAAACACCTTGAGAACTCCTCCATTGAGATCTCACTGAACAGTCGACCAGCAAACTGGTGTAGGTCCAGCTCATCACACCAAAGTCTTTCCTTACCATCCAATAAGAAGCTAGTCACAATGACTTTTTTACACTCTTCTGTTTCAATAGCCGTCAAAACCCTCTTTACTCTTGAGAGCCAATCTTTGGCTTATGTCGGGTTCTAGTACCCATAAACACAGGGGGATTGAAACTCATAACGTGTTTTAGTTGTTTCTCCATTGCTCGCCTTGCAGCCACTGGCTTAACAGCCACTTATCTTACCGCCATGCGCTCCACTATGCAAACCGGTTCTTGAACCATCGTAGGAATAGGAGGTTGTCCCTGACCTCCAGGTTGCTCATTCATCATTCCGAATACGGCCTCAAAAACTAACCATATAGTTTTTGTAGAAGGAGGTTTCTACACCTCATTTGGTGCATTACTCTCCACCGAGTGCTGGGGTTCATGCTGCCCGCACCACTTCTAGTCGCCTACAATGTGAAACACACAATTAAGCAACTACAAATATTGTCAAAAGGAATTATAGGAACATACCAGTTCATCAAACATGTGTATTTTCATTCCTAAGTGGACATTCATGGGTTCAGTTATGTTATCACGGTAGCGCACATACACGTGCTCACTACCCCTTAAAAGAATTCGACAACGAATTCAAATAAGAAAGACCGAGAACGGAATCTGATACCAATTTTGTAATGCCCCCATCCGTCGTATAGCATATGATAGAAGGTCCGGCCAAGGCCTGACGCCATATACCACGGATAGTTAAGGAGATTACAAGTTTTGTCGAAATCCAAGTTCAATTATGAAAGCACCCTAACTCAGAGCATTCTAGCAGAAGCATTTTAGTCTATGAACCCATGCTGTACAAGAATGTCCACTACACAATATGAATGATATATATATATATATACATAACACATGTTTCGGTCGTAGCCTTATTAGAACTGTTTCATTTACAAAAAGTGGTTTCATACATTGGCACGTAGGCCGACCACACATGAAAACAGTAAATGTTCGCCTTTGGTCCTTTAAGGGACAGCCAATTACAGCACATGGGTTTCAGCCCGCTACATCCCACTTGGCTCTCCAGCACCTGCACAAAAGGTCCCACCAAAATGTGGCAAACAAAGCAACGATCAGCATTTTCCTAACCCATTTATAACGATCTCACCCCTCACTCAGGGCGGTATTTCTCCATCCCTGCAAACAAGGCATCATTTATATATCATGGCATTTACAAAGTACAATTTAAGCACCATTCACCATAGACGTAAGCTCAACGGCCACACGCCCCGTGCACTCAGGACACATTTTCGGTGTCCACATCTTTCCATGTATCACCACTGTTTAGAAATACTTCACGGTTAACTTTGTCATTTAGAGGTCCTTACCTTGACGACTACGTCGTTCAGAGGTAATTAACTTAACGACCAACTGCCCATTTAGAGGTACTAAACTTAACGACTCTGTCGTTCAGAGGTACCTAACTTAATGGCACAGTAATTGGACATCACAACACAATTCATCATTTACCATTTCATGCTGGTACCCACCATTGTTGGACAATTTAAGTTCACAGATTTGCATACTCATACAATGGCCCCCATATCTCATATAGACAGACCTCACAATATTGTAGCTCCCTGGGAGCTTTTGCCGGCGATAGTCACTGTCGCCCAGCGATATCCACAGTTCTTCAAACTTGGATCTTTTCTGGGTCTTTTCCTGGAAATTCTTCCAATAGTATGATGTAACATCCTACACACCCTAGACCACGGATTTCACATGTACATCACATGCATATCCACAGAGTCTTCTCCAGCATGCAAATTAAACATCACCAATCCAGACCAACTTGTCCATATGGGCTTCTCACAACATGTCTATTCCGTACTCTATATTTTCGGATTTAAATACAGGAATATATGGGGATCAAACCGATCTTCCTATTGGAATCCACCCTTTTTCACCTTTTGGTGAGGGGATCCAAGCAAATATGCATATTGAGAACTTCTCTAGTCCGGGAGAAACTCATTACCCTTGTAGTTCTCCTAGGAGCCATGGCGAAGCTTTTCTATGCGGATGGAAAGGAGCACGTCGCTCTCCTCTTTGCGGATCTATCCTCAGATCTGGCCTCTTACAACAAGATCTCCTTCAGCGAGCTCACAAAGCTCAGCCCAACACTTCCTTACCTTCTTCCTTTTCACTCAAGGAAAATATAGAAATGAAGAGAGAGAGAGAGAGAGAGAGAGAGAGAGAGAGAAAGTGAATGAAACCTCCTTCCTCTTCTTCTCTGGTTAAGTGGATTCGAGATTAATCCCAGCCATATGATATCTCATTCAAAACAAATCAAAGGCTAGGATTTGAGTTGACTGGTCAACTTTGGCGTTATCGCCTGGTGATATCGAATGTCACCACTTAGCAATATCGAGTTCACCGCTTTGACCGCATTGACCCAGGTCAACCGCCACGTAATGGCCGCTTAACAACCAATCTGACATGTTTCTCATGCCACACGACACTATCGCCCGGAGATGTATATTATCACCACTCGGTGATATCATTTCGACGATTCATCGAATGCGTTGAGTGCGTCGAGTGCAGCTCGACGAACTCTATCTCGCTATCACCATCAGGCGATACCTAATATCCCCCAATGATAGTGAAAAACTTTCTGCTATCAAATTTACGGTGTTACAACATAGCATATCATATCATCATTGTATTTACCCCATACTGCTATCGTATAAATTGGTATGAGACTTTTTATTCGATAGGCATTGTAAAACAACACCTTAACTTATGAGTTTGTAAGGACATTCTTATAAGTTAAGTTTACTTATTATAAAGCTTACTTTACTTGTACTTTTATTACTTATAGTGTAGCATGTGCTTATTGTTCTGTATTTTACCTTGTTTATATGACTGCTATCTTGTTAGAGTTCGTTTGTATATACTCCTCGTAGGATAGTTATCACCTGCTCTTGTTCATTCTCCACCATAAATATCTTTCCTTTCCTCCTCCACGTACGGTTCCTATTAGTCATGGGGGTGAGGCGAGGATGATAGTTGCTTAGTCTTTTGACTAACGGTCGGTGGACCACATCATTTTAGGAATTCGAGGTGATGCACCAGTCGTAGGAGGATGGCAGGACTTGAGGAGCAGTTGCTGCCAATTTTTCTACTCTCCTTCATACTTTGTACTCATTGTGGACAATTACTCTTTTATATATATTGATAGTGAGTTGTGATCTGTGGACTTGTATTACTTACTTCTCTTTTGTAGATACACTATGATGTGATCGTTTTAGCCGACTGGATCGGCGTCGTGAGGTGACATCTAACTTGGTAGTTAGAGTCACCGTAAGGTGGAGGTTATGAGCGTAAGACCCGGTGGTGAAAAAAAGGGGTCTTACATGCAACCTGGCTAACACACTGCCACAAAACCTCTTTAAGAAGGTGATATCTTATAAGTTGCCGCTGGACTCTTGAAGAGAAGAAGAAGGTGATATCTCATAACCCTCAATAGAGAGTAGACCGTGTCCTTCAAAGCTAAAGCCACAAGGAGGTGTAGCAAAAAGACTCCATCTTCACCAAGGAGAGCTGCTGAGTCAGAGCGCTCGGATCCCAACACTTCAAGCAATGAATTATCAGATGGATAACTTACCTTATTCTCCAAACAGTTCAAGAAGATTTTGAGCAGGAGAAGATAATGGAAGAACAAAGGAATTTCTAGATCTAGCTGCAGAGAGCCATATACAAACATGGAGAAATTCAAAAAAACCACTCTAAGAAAAGGTATGATTCTACACAGACCAAACACTTTAAGATTAATGTTGTTTGATATTGTTGCAATACATCTGGACATATCATTGCTGAATGTCCAGTCAATAGGAAGGAGAATAATAAATCATATGAAAAGAAGCATCACACAGACAAGATGGCTGAAAAGAGCTTCTTGGCCAAGAAGAAAACCTACTTGTCTTATAGTGATTCGGAGTCTTCAGAATTAGAAGAAGAAGAAAGACCTATATTAGTCTTATTTCTATTGAAGAGAAAGCTCATCTTCCTGCTGACATAATATGTGTCAAGGCACCACTGTCCTTTGTTGATAGTTATTATGAAGATGATGAAGAATTCGGACTCATGGACTTAACTGAATTTAATAAGGACAATTATGTTTCTAAAGAGGTACTCTCCCTTCCCAAATCTCCTTCTGTTTATGAGACTGGCTTAGACTCTGAGGCATCCACTTCATCCAGTGTGGATGATGGATAAGAATCTGATGAGGATGTTAATTTATTGATTGTCAAGTATGGTGCTATCCTGGAAGCTCTGAAGAAGAGCAAGAAGCTTGTCAAGATACAAGCTAAAGTGATTGCCACTCTACAATAAGCTACTTCCTTGCAGTTTGAGTCAGCTATATGCTAGCCTAGATAAGAAGAGAAGTCAGTCAGCTAAATATAATATCAATCATCCAAGTAGGCATCATTCGCTAGAAGAATGAGATTATCAAGGATCTTGAAGTGAAGCTCCTTAAATAGAGGATGCTAGTAGATGAGTTTTCTAAGCCCAAGATAATGCTGCCACTAATTGACTCTTTCTCCTCTCAAAATAATAAGAGGGGATTGGGGTTCAAGTAAAAACACTAGAGCAACCCCTTCCAAAGGAAAAGGCAAGGCTCCAGTTATGCCTCAGACCACCTTTCAGAAAGTTATTCTCCCTTCTAACAAGTTTGACCATGAAAATATGTATATTAACTGTAAAAATGGAAATTCTTCCTGTAAGATCTTTAATGCTACTTCTAATGGAAGAAGAAAGGGCATGTGATTGGGTGCACTAAAGGATCCCCATGAGGAAATAAAAATGAACCACCAAGGAACTTTTGTTTTTGGTGCTCCAGCACCTAATCTAAAGGGTAAGGCAATGACCAACCCCCAAGTTCCTTATGCAAATAGTAAAACAATGAGAAAGACAGTTAGTAAGCCTCACTTTGCCATTTCTGATGCCATCAACACCATATCAGCTACAAAGAAGACATTTGTTGGTGTAAATCAGGATAAATCACCTGTTCCTATAGACAGACTTTATTTTAGTCAAATTCTTGTAGAAAGAAACATGTGTAAGACCCCTTTTTTCTTAAAAATCACCGAGGTCTTAGGCCCAGAACCGCCTCTTTGTGGTGACACCTTCACGCTCGGGGAGGTCGCAACTACAAATCGTCGATCCTGCTGGCCAAATCTATCACACAAAAGCAACAAAATAGTAAAGGCAAGTCCATAGAAATCACATATATAGTAAATAATCTCCATGAAGGGAGTGTCCACAGAAATAATGAAGGTACAGAAAATAGGGCTCATGCCCGGTATATCAATATCCTCACGACAAATCACTCAGCACGGAAGCAAAAGCTAAACATCTACTATCGATCGGGACTCACAGTCCCAGCTGTCTGAACTCCGGTGCTAGACTGTCCCATCTCAAAGCGTGCCGACCTCCGGGGCTGCTCCTCCATGCTGGGCTCCACGGTCCCCTAAATTGATGTGGTTCGAAAACCGTTAGTCTAAAAGACTAAGTCTTATCATCCCCCGCCCCTTCCCCCATGGATCCTAGGAATTGAGTGGGGTGGAGTAAAGGAGAGGAAATGAAAGTGGAGAATAAAAAAGTACAGGTGACGACGGAACTAATCTAGCAGTTCTAAGAGTATTTGTGACAGGAATAAAAGTATGAAAGACTGAGTATATAATATAGAACCTTAATTTATATGAAAACACATATGCTAAGGGATCGTCTACAATGCTCCTATTGTATAAAAAGTCTAATACCAATTTATATGATAGGGTGTCGGTTTTCTAGCAGCATGTTTATATCTACAGAGTAAAAACCTTAACTTATAAGCACGCTCACACAAACTTATAAGACAAGGGGTCATTTCGCAGGGCCTATTGTATAAAGCGTCCCATACCACTTATATAATAGGTGTCAGGGGTTATATGCAATGATAATGGTATGACATACAAAATATGATATGATGTGAACATAAAAGTGCAACTCACCCACTCGACTCTGTGTACACAGACCTTTAGTTCCCTCTTTCTAGATCCTAACCTCCCAGGATACCTCCGTAGTGGCAAACAGAAGCGGTGGGTTGGGCCTCGCCCACCTCTAAATCGGTAATTGCACTACTAGTCAGACCTATCGTACACCTCGACGCCGGTGCACTAAGCAAAGCTCCTGTGTAATCTTGCCGGCTAGCTCACCGGAATTTATTTGGCGAAGTGAAAAACTACACTTGCTGAGTCGACGTATTGGCGTCGGTGCATCGACCCTCCAATACCGAAGACCCAACACTTTATACTTTATGCAGAAGCAACCTTATATATAGCTACCAAGCAAAAGCTCCCCGAACCCTCCCGTCCATCACAATAAACCACCGAGCCTAAGCTCCCGGGACAACCTATCCATCATCAAAACCACCGAGCCTACTACCCGTGTGACCCAACCTAACATCTCGAGACATTGAGGTGAGTGAAAGTGAATCCCTAGTTATCTTAGTTACTCTTGCAGTTTATTTTGCCTACAGTTTATGTTAACCCAGGACTTCCCCCAGCATACCCGTGAAGGGCTCTCAATGGGCACTAGGAACTACGATGGGCTGAAGCCCAAAGCTCCCTTTCGCAAGACACTTATTATTATTGGTTAATACCCGTTTCATGATCCCTTTAGTAATACACTGGTTCTAACCCTAAATTTTTTTGACCCTGTCTCCCCCTTCATAGGATATACGATCTTTCGTCGATCCTGAGTACCGCCTAAACTTAGACAACTCTACAACCTACTCTTCCCAACTTCCAATGGTATGCTCCAATCCACTTTCCAAAATCAGAAAACACAATCCCATCTCCATGTGACCATTCCCCATGTTAACACGATTTCAGCGGATTCACTAAATGCAGACCATCCTAAGCTATATGATGTATATAATGGGAGGTCCCTCAAATTATCATCAAAAATCACTATAATAATTATTCGGGGTCTATCATGACATGTTTATCCTAAATCCAGAATTTCATAATTTTCCTAATTTACTTGATAATTTATTTAATTTTCTAAGAAATCCAAATACCAAAATGCTCCACAAAATTTATGATAAATACAAGATGACTATTTAATAGTAAATTCAAAGTCTCCCAAATTTTCAGCAAGGTTTAGACCTCTAACCTAATTTTTAAACATAACCTACATTAATCATTTTAAAGAGACAAGTACTGCTAAAATACTTCCAAAAATTCTGAGAAAATCCAAGCATGTATATAATGACCTATAAACACTCCAGGTCAAGTTTCATAATTTTTCAATGAGTAGTAAACTCTAATCTTAATATTACACAATAATCTAAATTGATAAATTAATGAACTAAATACAAAAATTGTTTATCTAAAAATAACAATAAAATTCCCACAAGAGCATACTGTCCTAGGAACACTGCTGATAAAGTTTCATATTTTTAAATGAATCATAGAGCTCTGAGTCTATATTTGAATATAATTGCATTTTAAAAAGCTCGTGAAGAAAGTACTAGAAATATAACTCTAAAAATTATAATAAAATTCAAGAATGGGTATATTGACCTAATCTACCCTCTACCTAATTTTCATAAATTCCTACTAAACAGTGTGATCATAATAAACAAAAGTATATCAAGGGCAATTAAGGAATTATAAAGGAGGTACTAAGTGTATTGTTCCAAAATTACCAACAAAATCATCAGAGGCTCTAATCAACCCTATGACCATACTACCCAATTTTAATAACTTTTCATTAAGTTTTGGTTGCATATCTTACATGTATAAGGGTTGTGCCCACTAGGGTTAGGCTTTTGAGGGGTTTATCCATCTCCAAATCCTCTAAGATTTTTACCAAAGGACCTTAGGCACCGTAGTGTCCTCTCTACCAAATTTCAAGTCCATACAAGAGCATTTGACCCCATGCCCCTCTCAAACCCCAAAGTCCAACCTTAGGGTTTGAACTTTGGTCCTAGGGCAATTCTACCATAAACTACCCCATAATTCCTATGAGGGTGCTAAATGTCATGACAAGCCAGTGGTCAAATTCTCAGCCTCTGTTGAAGTGATTTGACCTCTCAAACCACAAGGTGCACTTTTGACCTAAATACCCCTTTTAGGGAAAGACTAGTGTTTACTCATTTCCCAATCAAACCAACTCAAAATGAGGTGAAAATTTATACATAGCCTTATGATGACCCTAAGGACCACTCACCAAAATTTGGGAGGGTTTAGATGTAATGACTCCACCCATTAAATAACATATAATAGAAGGTCCGGCCGGGGCCCCACATTATATGCCACAAATAGACGGCGAGGTCACAAGTTTATACAAAAATACATTGAAAGTGAGGGTAAGATCTACCTTTACTCTAGAGGGGGGGGAATAGAGTATATTAAAATAATTTTCTAATTTAAAAATTATTTTGCAGTGGAATACTTTATTTATATATATGTGTATTGTGCTTGCAGTAAATAAAACCAAGTAAGCAAGAAAAAAAACATAACACACAGTAAATCAAACACAGCAACCAGAAGACACAAGGATCTATAGTGGTTCCCCAATCAACCTGGGTACATCCACTCTTCTAACACCCTAGGTAGGAATCCACTGCAGGAATAGTTGATCAGGTGTCCTGGGCACCAATGATCTTTTGATAAGGTGCTCAAAAACCAAACGAGATTTTCTGATCAGGTGTCTTGGCACCACTGAGTTTTGACAAGGTCTCAAAAACCAAACACAAAACTTTTGAAGGGAGTTTTGAGTAACCCTTTTACACCAAAGAAAAATAAAAGAGCTGAAGTTGTTCTTCTCTGTTCAGCAGTCAAAGAGAAGACTAGTGGATTGATGTTGTCAAAGCTCCCCCAGAGATTTAAAGTTGTTCAGGAAGAGAAGCTTTACACAGGGTGATAGGCCTTAAGAGTAATTGAGATCTCCAGCAAAGATTGATTTCAGCAAAGACTGAAATGTGTTGTGTCTGGAGTCTTGAATGATGAAGCCTTGAACAATTGAAATGAGAAACTATAATCCTGTAGTTGTTGTGTGTCACATAGATCTAAGATGTTGTTCTTGGTTTTTCTCTTGTTATCTGATATCCTGTGTTGATGATTATTATCTGTCTCTATTGACTGAAAAGATATATTGAAATCCAATCTTCTAGATAGCTGTTAGCCAATCATAAATGACTTCTTTAATTAATATCTGTCTCTAGAGGAAAGTCCTAAGTGACATTCTCTTTTAGTCTCCTTGAAACTTGCTCCAGATTGATTGAAACGGCTACAAAATCCTATGCATTAACTGCTGGATATGAATAAATTGAATTCCATAACTTACTGAATTTGAAATCTTGAAATCGTCGATCTCTCAAGATAATAATCGATCTGAGCTCGACTACTGTCGACTTGAGCTCAGAGACTGGAACTTGAATTGAAACAGAGATCGTCGATCTGTGCTCAACTATTGTCGACCTGAGCTCAGAGATTTGGATTTTGGCTAGAGACAAAAATGTCGATCTGAGCTCGAAGATCGTCGAACCGAGTTCGATGACTTGTTGAACTGAGCTCAGAGATAGTCGAACTGAGTTCGACGCCTCGTCGATCTGAGGTCGATGATAATTTCCTTAGTCTTCTGCACTTGTAAACTGAACTAGAAGGTCTTGAGGGCAGCTTTCAAACCTAAGTTCTAAGATTTAGACCTATTCTAGTTGACCTATAAAACTATACAATGAGGTCAAGACATATTCCTAAGGACATAGTGATCCTTACCCAAATCAGTAATAAGATGTTCCAACAATCTCCCCCTATTTGGGTTAGGATTACTATTTACATGATATAGGAATTAAAAAGCATACAAGCAGAAACAAAATCAAATACAACATAGACGAATGCAGCATTGCAGAAGAAAATATAATCACAGCAGATTGTCAGAGATAGATATATACTATTCAGCTTACACAATTAGTCCTTTTCTTCTCTCTTTTTGAATAAGATTTCTCTGTTGAGATTTTGAGCTTCCTTCTTGGATCTTCTGTCATCAGCAGCACCTAGGGAGGTTTGAGATTTGGGTCTGGGAACAACAGCCTTTGGGTGCAGCTTCAAGTAACTCTCTGGATCAAGGAATTTTCTGGAGGAGTATCTTTCAAGTTCTTTCTTCCTTTGTTCAGATAGTGTAGTGATGTTTGAAGTATCTCTCCCTTATTCTCTTGCCTTCTTTATTTGATCTAAAGCAGCTAATTCTTTCATCCTTGATATCCAAGAAATAGGATTATTTTCTGGATCTTCAAAGGGAACAGGAGGTTCATATCTATTGATTGTATCAGCAGGAGGAGCTCTTGAAGTAACAATTTCTTTAAGCTTGTAGAGGAAAGGACCAGAAGTTGAATCAATGGGGCCTTGTCCTTCCCTGTGATAAGGATGTTGTCTAGATTGTCCTCTGGAATAAACTCTGTATCCTCTTTGATTTCCTCTATATTGGCCTCTTGTGGATTGGTAGCCTCTTTGTTGATATACTCTGGATTGAGATCTGTCTTGAATTTGAGAGGAGCTTTGAGTTTTAGCATGAGAGGATTGTGAAGCAGAACTTCCACCATTTCCTGCATCTGGAGAGTAAGGAGGAGGAGGAGGATTATGATGAGATGTGCCTTTGTCAAACTTCCTCCTCTTCTTCATGGCCTTCAATTGGTTCTTTGAGAATTGCATCCATGGTTCAGTTATTAAGCAGTCATGCAGAATGTAATAAGGAATATCCTTATCATTTGTGACTTTCTATAGAGGAACTCTCATCAGGGCTTTGCTTCTTGCTTTCCTTTTCCTTGCAATGGTTGCAGAGGAGTCATCAGAATCAGTCCTATTCTCATAACTGTCTGAGCTTTGAGGATTGTCATACAGCTCATCAATCCTTTTAATATAATCTTTTTGTTGTTTAGATTGTTCAGTTAAAGCAGCAGCAACAGCAGTAATAGAAACAGTGATAGAAACTCAAGCAAAAGCAGAAGCAGCAATACTGGCAGAAACATAGGAAGTACTAACAACAGAAACAGCAATACTAATAGCTAGAGCAGCATGAACATTAGAAACAGTAAAAACAGCAACAGTAGATTCTGAAAAAAAAGATGGAACAGCAGGCTCAACAACAATAATAGCAGACTCTGAATCATTAGCCTCTATCATCATCAAATCATTAACTTCATCTGCAGCAGCATCAACACACACAGTATTAGCAGAAGTAACAAATTCCACCGCCTTGATAGAATTTATATATGAAGATATCAGGCTGGGATCACAACCTGAAATAGGCACAATGGCCTTAGTAAGATCCTCAGCTTCTTGAGCTGGAAGATATCTGCTATGGAGAGCATCAAATTCTTAAAGCAGTGAACTAAAGTCAAATGAACTGAAAGATAGAACTGGAGCTGGGGCTGGAGCAATTGGCACTTCTTCATCTGAAGCAGGCATCATCTCTTCTTCATATGGCATCTCCACCTGCCTGATTCAGTTGAAACTGGATCAAGGAACCCCACAGAAGGGATTGCCTGAGGAGGATAGAAGGAGGAGAGCCTAGAAGATAACTCAGTGATTGATTTAAGAAGTGGAGCCATGGAGGTCTCCAGCAAGAGTGCTAGCCTGGGAGCTAACATCTCATAAAGCTTATCTGTAAGGGATGGAAGATCTACTTGCTCAAGGGATGCTTGAGTAGAGGTAGAGGATAAAGGTGCAGAGTTTGATGACGTTGGAGGAGCTGCTGTTATGTTGAGAGATGATGTGGATGGCAGTGGGATGGATGGTTAAGATATGGGAATGGTGGTGAGGGATGTCACTGGAATGGAAATGGATTGGGTGAAAGATGGCTGAGCAAGAATATCTTGAAGCAATTATCGGTAAGAAGTAGAAGATGATGGGGCTCAAGGGGTGAGGAATGAGAATCATCCATGAAGGAATCATCTAAGAGGTTAATAAATGTCAAGAGGTGGATAATAATGTAGGGGATGGAATTGTTCTTGATGAGTTGCTGGTGGTGGTGAAGAGATAGATGGAGATGGAGTTGAGATGGGAGATGAAATAGTGATGGGGGGATTAAATTTAAATGGTGATGGTGGATGTAGGGATGGATGAAGAAACAATAGGTGTAGATGGTGGAGATGAGGAGGAGGCAGGTAATTCTTCCAAGGGGGCAGTTGCCTGAGGGGAAGTGACTTGTACAGTCCTTATGCCTGAAGTTGAGGTAACTGTTGGACCCCTGCTGGGTTTGGCAATTTGCCTATCCCACTTTCCAAAGAGAGCACAGGAGAGTCTCTTGGAGGAATTGATGTGCATGCCACTTGAAATAAGCAGTTGGGGGCATCTGTTATGCAGAAACAGGCCTAATATCCTCCCAAAATTAACAAGATTCTTGCTAATCTTCTTATTAATTAAATCAAAGAATATTTCTCCCCAATTCAAATGTTTCTTATTAACTAAGGCACCCATCAAACAGAATTGATACATAGATATAGTATCATGAGCAGAATGCTTTGCTAACAGTACCTTTCCCACAACATCAGCTAAAAATTCTTATTCCACTGGCAAATTCTTCTTAAGCAACTTATTAGGGTTTGCTGCTGAGTGACCAATTCTATCCAACTTACTAGAAAATTCCTCTCCAGACAGTTCTACTAAATCATGCTCAGTACTCAATTGGAAAACTTCTGTTATAAGAGCAGGAGTTAGGGATACCTGTGTTCCTGATATTGTTCCAATCACTGTGTTTTGATTCAAGTTGTGTGTTGTATACACCCATTCCTTTATCTCATCTGCAGCACAATTCAACCTTGTAGACATGATAGGAACCAACTATTGTTCCTTGAATAGTTCCAGAATATCCTTGAAGATTTGATCACTGCCTTCGAATGAAACCATGTCGATGTCGAAGCCGATGTTAAAATTTATTGCTGCTAAGACGGCAACAAAGACGGCCATGTTTACCTGCAAAAATGAACAAACAAGACCGAGTGCAAAGAGGTTTGGAGGGAAAGAGAAGCTCTACAGAAAGTATGAAAGCGCAAAAGAGAACGACGGCCAAAAAATTAATTTTATATTAGTGTTCGACGCAGAAAAGGAAAGATCGTTGAACTCAGTTCGACGATCTGGGCTTCTAAAGGAATCTGAACGATCTCTAACCGGAAAGAGATAGCCTAGCACTATCTGGAAAATGCTGAACTCCGGTCGACGATTTCTGAGAACGTCAACCTCCATTCTACGATCTTTGGGAAAAACGTTGAGCGCAGTTCAGAGATTAGAAATAACCTATAGACACTAGAAAAATCAAATTTTTAGCCCAGTCTTGGTGATGAAGATTTTCTATAGTTTTAAATATATATTTCAAACTAATATCCCAAATAGGCAAATGTACCTATCGAAATATAGTATAGGAAATGTCGTATTAGACTCGGGGCCTGTTGAGTACTTCTACTCACGCAAATTAATATTATTTTATCGAAGTACAAGAATGAGGTTAAATTAACTATAGGAGAAAGATAAACTAAAAAACTAGCACATGATCTAGACTCCCTTTCAATTCAAATAAACTTCAACAAAATGCAAACTCTAATTTACCTACTTCGACCATGGAGGTTCCTTAAGTACGAAAGCGTCTCTCTCGAGCTCATGCTTTTGACTAACCTTAGGTTGATCGATTAAGACCTCTCGGCCAGTCGAAACCCCTAAGCTTGCTTTATGCGGTAAACCCCACTATTGGATTTGACTCCAATCCGGAAGATCCATGTCATCCTCTCTCGAGGAGTGCATGCGGCTCCTTCTATCTTTGAGCGATCTACTCGTATCCGCAACCTCTCGGTCATTTAAGATACGGATCTAGGATCAAAAACATATTCGCGAAATATGAATTCGATACAAAATAATTCAAAGATAAATCGATAGCGATAAATAAAGAGTTTGATAAAAAGAGTTTATTCACTTTCAAAGTTTATCATGATCAAATGCTAATGTAAATTAGCTACTTAACATGATAAAGAAAATACATAAAAAGAAGAGAAAGAAAAACATGTTTGCAAAAAGGAAATGCTTGAATTGAAATCTAAACTATGAATTTGAAATTACATAAAAGGAAATGCTGAAAAATAGTAAAATAAGCTACAAAATACTCCAAAAACTGGCTCCTAATCTTCCTCCTGAGCTTCTAGACTCATCTGCTATTTATAGATTTTTCTGCTTGGGAGTCACGCCCATTGGTCACGCCCGTGACCTAGGGCGTGTCAGGCTCGGAAACTGTAGTCTTGAAAGCCCGGGAACGTTGGAGAGAAACTGCCAAAAATCGCCGTTTTGCGGGTCACGCCCCTAGGTCACGCCCGTGACCTAGGGCGTGTCTAGTCTGTTATAGGAAACGGCGGGAATGGAAACGGCGGGAAGAAATTCTGGCGTTTCTGAAATGGTCACGCCCTTGGTAACGCCCGTGACCTAGGGCGTGTCTGACTAGGTCAGCAAAACGGTTGGAAACAGCGCAATCTGGGATTAATCTGGTAGTTTCGGGTAGGTCACGCCCTAGGTCATGCCCGTGACAGGGGGGCATGTACTTGAGAAATGGTGCAGAATTGTCCCGGGATGATTTCTGGAGAAAAATATTTTTTTGAACTAGACACGCCCGTGCTCACGCCCTCGACACGCCCGTGTCTCGGGGGTGTGTACTTTTGAAACTCTCCAGATTTGTAGAGGATATCGTCCTCTTTCCGTTGACTGGTTGCACGTCCCGTAACTCTTACTGGTTTGAAAGTTATGACCATTTGAAGTTCAGCTATCCGATACAAAAAATGTTCATTTTCTCCATTTCAATTCCTGATTCGTCCTGCAAGCTCCAAATTATTATTCGCAGCCCAGATTGACCTGAAATATGAAAATAAAGCAATTAGAACCATAATTACTAAAATATAATTATAATCTTATTATTAATTAAATAAAAACTATATGAAAATAACTATAGTTAGTGACTTATCAAATACCCCCATACTTAATCTTTTGCTATTCCAGAGCAAAACTATAAGAAGTACTTATAAGAAATTTATATTTTTTAATTTAAACTAAAAATTCATTAAATCAAAAGAAAGTTAAAAATAAAATTTAGCGATTTAAATATTAAATTTTAAACTATGAAATTAAAATGTACAGAGAAAGGTATTTAGCAAAAATTTCTCATATAAATTAATTAGAATTCAAAATTAAGTAATTTAGCAAACAAAATTAGATTAGAATTATTCATATTATTACTAAAAAGAAACTTGTAAGAAATTTTTAACTACTACTTATGCTCTCTTAGTATTTTAATTTACTTCTAAAACCATTTTTTTAGGATTTAGGGAAAAGGAAAATGAAGAGTTTTTGGATTGGGGGTGATGAATTTTATCCTCTCACCCCACATATTTTTTCTTTTGATATTTGCATATGTTTACCAAGAAAATGATGGATTTTATCCTCTCATTTTCCATGACATATGAACAAATATTTTTTCTCTTCAAATCAAAACAAAAATTAAATGGGAGTAATGAATTTTATTCTCTTACTCCAATTTTTTTATTTGGGGATTGCATATGTGTACCAAGGAATTTATAAGTCCCATGACATATGATCTAACCAAAATAAAAAAATTGCATATGTGTACCAAGGGATGATGAATTTTATCCTCTCATCCCTATGACATATGATCTAACAAGAAAATTTAAAACAAAGGGAAGGTTACACAAAATTTAGATTAAATTAAAATAATTAGAGAGCAACTATAGTAAATTTAGAATTTCTAAGAATCTTTAAGCATAAATGATTATAATTAAAATCAAAAGATTGTTAAACTAAACACTATAAAATTGAAACTAATTAGAATTAAGAGAAAAAGAAGTAAATAAGGTTCTCTAAACAAAATTAATTCATAAGTTTATTTCTCAAAATTAAATCGCTAAAAATTAATTTAACTAACTATGATAAAATAAAAGACTAGCAATTTAAAAATTATAAAAATTCTATAAATAAACTCAATTAAATTGATGAAAATCACATAAAATTAAGAAGGGGTTTATTTATATTTTTTAGAATTTTTTTAAAGATAACAATACTAAAACAAAGAAAAGATAAATTAAAATCCTAATTTTTTTTGTTATTTCTTGGACTTCCCAAGGGCTACCCAGTGACGGGTTCGCAAGGTACTAGGTGGTTTTGTGGGATGAAAGCCCAACACGGCCCTTCCAAGAAATTAATTTTCAATTTTCTATTTTTTTTGTATTTTTGATAATAAAAAGAAAACAATTTTTTTTTGTATTTTTAAAGATTTTCTTCAATTATTTTTTTGAAATAAAAGCCTAAAATGGATTCCACCCCCATACTTAAAAATAAACATTGTCCCCAATGTTTTCAAGCCAAGTAGGAGGGGAAAAAATGCAATAAAAAAAATTGCAATAATTTAAAGATAATCAAGGGGTGTCTCCCAAGAGCGCTTTTCTTTTTCCCGTCTTTAAGCTAGACGGTTTGGGTTAGGAAAAAGGGAAATAAAAATTGAAGTGTAAGGGCAACTCCCTTAATTCCCACTTTGGCGAAGAAGCAAAAGTCGCTCGCCCGACTACTCCTCCGCTATCTTCTTGATTTTCCTTGTTGTAGCAGTTGACTTGAAAATGTAAATTCAAATCACCTATCCATACCTGAGGTGATTTGAATTTTTGTAGAGGTGCGGCAAATGGATCGTGGATGACGTTTAATTGCAACGGCTCCTCTTCTACAGGAAAATCGTTAGTATACGGAAAATCAAAAGTAAGCATTTCAGAAAAATCTTTGCAAGGAGGAGGCTCTTGCAAAGGTATAAGTATGGCTCCGGTTGTTTATTTTCTAAAATTAATTTTTTATCAAAAATTTTACTGGAAATAAAATCATTGGACGCATCAGGATCAAAAAATTTTGCTCCTAAAAAGTCATAAATTGTGCATGGAGGAGAAAAAGTGGAAGTCGTAGGAGGAGACACATGTTCTTCTTCTACTTCGTCCATAGCGTCCATACACCTAACAAACTCTTGAAATAAGAGTTTTTCCTCTTCTTTGGTATAAACAACTACGGGGGTACATGAAGAGTCATGTTCCTCCAAAGGTAAAAGTTTTAAAGAAGGAGAAAAATTCTTAGGACAAGCAATAATTTCTTCTAAAGTTTTGGGAGGATCAACTTGAAATTGTGTAAAGTCCCAAAGATTAGAAGAAGTGGGTGGTGTGATAAAAGAAGAACAAGAATTAGGATCTAAATAATTGTTCTCATAACTCGAAAAATTTTCTGGTTGATCTTGCGAACAAAAAAAACCAGTAGCCGAGGTGGAAGAAGAATTATTTAAATCAAAATAATTATTCGTATTTAAATTTGAAAAAGTATTTTCATGAAAATTAGAAGAATAGGAAAAATTATTTTCATGAAAATTAGAAAAAGAATTATCATAAAAGTGAGAATAGTTATTTTCATAATTATTATAGAAATTATTTTCATAAGAAAGATTTTTATAAAAATTATAATGATAACAATATTCACTTTGATGAGAACCACCACAATAATAATAAATAATTTGGCATTGTCTTGCGGCTTTCAAAAGATTTACTTTGTGTGTAAGCTCGACAATTTTAGCGGCCAATTGTGATAACATTTTTTTTATAAATGAAAATAAAAAAAACCGTTAGCTAATAGAAATGAATTTGAAAAAAGAAAAGGAAGAGTAGAAAAGGAGGTGGAGAAAGTGAATGATAAAAGTAATAAAATTTGCGCTTTCAAAATATCAACAAAAATTCCCCGGCAACGGCGCCAAAAACTTGATGAAGATTTTCTATAGTTTTAAATATATATTTCAAACTAATATCCCAAATAGGCAAGTGTACCTATCGAAATATAGTATAGGAAATGTCGTATTAGACTCGGGGCCTGTTGAGTACTTCTACTCACGCAAATTAATATTATTTTATCGAAGTACAAGAATGAGGTTAAATTAACTATAGGAGAAAGATAAACTAAAAAACTAGCACTTGATCTAGACTCCCTTTCAATTCAAATAAACTTCAACAAAATGCAAACTCTAATTTACCTACTTCGACCGTGGAGGTTCCTTAAGTACGAAAGCGTCTCTCTCGAGCTCATACTTTTGACTAACCTTAGGTTGATCGATTAAGACCTCTCGGCCTGTCGAAACCCCTAAGCTTGCTTTATGCGGTAAACCCCACTATTGGATTTGACTCCAATCCGGAAGATCTATGTCATCCTCTCTCGAGGAGTGCATGCGGCTCCTTCTATCTTTGAGCGATCTACTCGTATCCGCAACCTCTCGGTCATTTAAGATATGGATCTAGGATCGAAAATGTATTCGCGAAATATGAATTCGATACAAAATAATTCAAAGATAAATCGATAGCGATAAATAAAGAGTTTGATAAAAAGAGTTTATTCACTTTCAAAGTTTATCATGATCAAGTGCTAATGTAAATTAGCTACTTAACATGATAAAGAAAATACATAAAAAGAAGAGAAAGAAAAACATGTTTGCAAAAAGGAAATGCTTGAATTGAAATCTAAACTATGAATTTGAAATTACATAAAAGGAAATGCTGAAAAATAGTAAAATAAGCTACAAAATACTCCTAAAACTGGCACCTAATCTTCCTCCTGAGCTTCTGGACTCATCTGCTATTTATAGATTTTTCTGCTTGGGAGTCACGCCCATTGGTCACGCCAGTGACCTAGGGCGTGTCAGGCTCGGAAACTGCAGTCTTGAAAGCCCGGGAACGTTGGAGAGAAACCGCCAAAAATCGCCGTTTTGCGGGTCATGCCCCTAGGTCATGCCCGTGACCTAGGGCGTGTCTAGTCTGTTATTAGAAACGGCGGGAATGGAAACGGCGGGAAGAAATTCTGGCGTTTCTGAAATGGTCACGCCCTTGGTCACGCCCGTGACCTAGGGCGTGTCTGACTGGGTCAGCAAAACGGTTGGAAACGGCGCAATCTGGGATTAATCTGGCATTTCGGGTAGGTCACGCCCGTGGCAAGGGGGCGTGTACTTGAGAAATGGTGCAGAATTGTCCCGGGATGATTTCTGGAGAAAAATATTTTTTTTGAACTAGACACGCCCGTGTTCACGACCTCGACACGCTCGTGTCTCGGGGATGTGTACTTTTGAAACTCTCTAGATTTGTAGAGGACGTCGTCCTCTTTCCGTTGACTGGTTGCACGTCCCGTAACTCTTCTTGGTTTGAAAGTTATGACCATTTGAAGTTCAGCTATCCGATACAAAAAATGTTCATTTTCTCCGTTTCAATTCCTGATTCGTCCTGCAAGCTCCAAATTATTATTCGCAGCCCAGATTGACCTGAAATATGAAAATAAAGCAATTAGAACCATAATTACTAAAATATAATTATAATCTTATTATTAATTAAATAAAAACTATATAAAAATAACTATAATTAGTGACTTATCACTTGGTCAATTTTAAGGTTTTAAAATCTTGGATCTTAATTTAAACTTCCTCCATCTAACATTCCTAACTGATTCAGGAAGAATGTGTGTTTCTTCTCATCCAAGAGTTTTGTGAAAATATCTCCTCTTTGCAAATCAGTTGGGATATATTGAAGTTCAATTTTATTTTTCTCAACATTATCTCTTAAAAAGTGATGCCTGATCTCTATATGTTTTGTCCTACTATGGAGGACTGGATTTTGTGCTATAGAAATAGCATTGGTGTTATCACAAAATATTTTTGACTTATCTAAGTTGTAACCATAGTCTAGGAGCTTATTTTGAATCCATAATATCTGTGAGCAACAACTACCTGCTGCCATGTATTCAGCTTCAGCAGTTGATGTGGGCACAGATGTTTATTTCTTATAAAACCAGGAGACAAGTCTGTCACCAAGAAACTGACAAGTTCTACTGGTGCTTTTTCTGTCTACTCTACATCCAGCAGTATCAGCATCTAAAAATCCAGTTAATTCAAATCCTGAATCTTTTGGATACCAGAGACCTAGATTTGGACAACTTTTCACATACCTAAGAATCCTTTTTACTAATGTTAGGTGTGACTCTCTAGGGCTTACTTGGAATCTAGCACATATGCATGTAGCAAACATTATGTCAGGTCTAGTAGCTGTAAGCTACAATAAAGAGCCAATCATTGCTCTATATGTTGTCTGATCAACAGGTTTCCCATGTTTATCAGCATCTAATACAACATTACTAGGCATAGGTGTTTTCATGCAGGATGCTTCAGACATACCAAATTTCTTAACCAACTCTTTTGCATACTTGGTTTGAGAAATGAATATGCCATCAGCATGCTATTTGACTTGTAATCCTAGAAAGAAGGAAAGCTTACCCATGCTACTCATTTCAAATTTAGAATGCATTAGGTTGGAAAACCTTTTGCACAAATTTGAATCAGTAAATCCAAATATAATATCATCTACATAAATTTGTACTAGTAGGGTATTGGACTTATGGGTTCTAATAAAAAGAGTTTGGTCTACTCTACCCCTTATAAAATAATTTTTCAAAAGAAAGCATGCTAAGGTCTCATACTATGCTCTAGGAGCTTGCTTGAGACCATACAATGCTTTATGCAATTTAAAAACATAATCAAGATGAGTTGGAGAGATAAAACCTGGGGGTTGTCAAACATAGACTTCTTCCTTGATATCTCCATTGAGAAATGCACTCTTTATATCCATTTAATAGACCTTGAATCCCTTGTGAGCTGCATAAGCTAGAAATATTCTTATGGCCTCCAACCTTGCAACGGGTGCAAAGGTTTGGTCATAATCTATTCCTTCTTCTTGTGAGTATCTTTGTGTAACTAGCCTTGCCTTGTTCCTTACAATGATTCCTTGATCATCCAGTTTGTTCCTGAACACCCATTTTGTTCCAACAATGGAGGGATCCTTAGGCCTTTGCACTACCTCCCAAACTTTGTTCCTTTCAAATTGATGTAATTCCTCTTGCATTGCAATGATCTAGTGTGGATCTTGTATGGATTGAGGCTCAATTTGAGATAAAAAGTAGGCGTGCATCAGATTTTGGTTGACCTAATTTTCTGTTTGCACACCAGCTGAGATGTCTCCAATCACTTGGGAGATTGGATGATCTCTTGATATTACTAAATCAATAGGGGGTGTTGATTGTTCACCAACCTGTGTTGTTGTTTCCTCTTGTGGAACAACAACTGGCTCTTCAATGTGGTTCTCATCAAGATATTGAGTGTCCTCTTCATCTTCACTACTTCCACCTCTTTGTTGGATAGGTGAAGGTGTTGTATCCTTTTCTATAATTTGTAAACTGTCCAAATTTTCTGAAAGAGAATGCACCTACAAAGGTTCTATGGTAGAAGCATTCTTCTCCTTATAAGACATGTTAGTTTCATCAAAATATACATGTACAGATTCTTCAATTTTAAGAGAAGATTTATTATACACCCTATAAGCTTTACTGATCATGGAGTATCCCAGAAACACGCCTTCATCAGCTTTGGCTTGAAATTTTGTTATGTATTTCTTGTCATTATTGTGTATGTAACAAATACAACCAAAAATTTTAAAGTAATCTACTTCAGGTTTCTTCGCTTTGAGTAATTCATAGGGAGTCTTGCCCTTTAGCTTATGTATCAAACTTCTATTCAACACATAGTTTGAGGTATTCACTGCCTCATCCCAAAAGGATTGAGGAAGGAGAGCATCTGTAAACAATGTAGTAGCAGATTCAATAAGGGTTCTATTTTTCCTTTCAGCTACCCCATTTTGTTGAGGAGTTCTAGGAGCTGAGAAAGTGTGCATGATCCCTTCACTCTGACAGAACCCTTGCATGAGAAGAGAATCAAACTCTGTCCCATGATCACTTCTGATCAGGGTAATTTGAGTATTGAACTCAATCTGTATGCATTTGAGAAACTCTGTCAAACACTTAAAGTTATCAGACTTCTTCCTCAGAAAGAACACCCATGTGAATCAAGAGAAGTCATCTACAACTACTAAAGTGTAAGATTTCCCTCCTAGGCTTTGCACTGTAATGGGTCCAAAAAGATCCATGTATAACAGATACAAGATCCTAGGTGAATCACTCTTATTAAGTGACTTGAAACTATTTTTAGTTTTCTTGCCTAATTGACAAGCCCTGCAAAGTCCTTCCTTCTTGTAGGGGCCAGAAGGTAGTCCTCTAACAAGGTTGTCCTTGGATAGCCTAGCAATGGTTCTAAGGTTTATATGTCCTAATCTCTTATGCCATAGTTCATTTGGTTTACTAACAGAGTTGAACAAGCAGATATCTATCTTAGTTGAATGAAAATCTACAAGATAGATGTTACCTTTCCTTTTACCTGTAAACACAGTTGTGTTGACCTCTGATTTGATTTTGCATGAGGATTTGTTGAATGTCACTTGGTAGCCTTCATCACATAGTTGACTGATGCTGATTAGATTATGCTTCAGTCCTTCCACATAAACTACCTTCTTGAATGTGATTGATCCTATTTGGACTGCACCATATCCCTTGGTCTGTCCAAAGTTTGAATCTCCAAATTTTACTTTGGGTCCAAGCTTGGCTTTAAAGGATGTAAGATTCTCCTTGCTTCCTGTCATGTGCTTTGAGCACCCACTATCCAAATACCATTACTGGTTTATTGTTGGATAGGTCTTCACCTGCACATAAAACAATTTATTTGTTTTTGACCCAGTTTACCTTGGGCCTAGGTTGATAACCTTTAAATTTTGAAATAAAAGACATCCCTGGCTGACTCTTATAACCTTCAGGATGATATCTCCTAGGAGGTATTATCCATTCAATATAAGGGTTAAAGCTTTGAGATGTGGGACCACTAGGATTGAACTTTGATTTACCCTTAAAACCTTGTTCAAAGCTCTGATCTCTGTTCGACGATCTCTGAGCTGAGTTCGACGATCTTGGGTCAGATCGTCGAGCTCCATTCGAAGATCGACTTTGCAAGAGTTCAGAGTTCAGAGATCGTCGACCTGAGTTCGACGATTCAGCTTGAGATCGCTGAGCTCTGTTCCGCGATCGTCGAGCTCTGTTCGACATTTTCCGTTGAACTTTGTTTTTCTTAGGTAAATCAGGATTCTTCCTAGCTACCTCTACAACTCCCTTTCCTTTATCTGAGATAAACTTAATTGGGGTTGTTAACACTATAGATTGGCTGGATGAAGCACCCAAGCCTAGTGTACTGTTAAGTCTTGAGTTCACTGTGCTTGTGATGTCCATCAGTCTGATGCTTCTCCCATTGAGGGATTCTTCAAACTTCTTTTCCTGGGATAGTTCACTTTTTAGTGAAGCTATCTCCTCCCTACTGCATTCCAACTCCTCAGAGAGTTTGAGGTTATCTGATTTTAAAGTGCTATGTCCAGACAATTGATTTCTGAGAGAGATAATCTCTTTCTAAGACTTTAGCAGGTCTAAACAAAGTGCCTTAAATTCAGATCTAAAGTCCTCTGAATTGAAATCAAAAGAATATATTACCTGATCTTCTTCAGCTTCATGTTCAGATTCAGATTCTGATTCTTGTTCTGCATCAGAATTATGTTGAGAGGCGTTGATAACCATCATGCAGAACTCCTTCTCTTGAGCATCATCTTCATCATCACTTGAGCTTGATGATGCCTCTGATTCTTCTTCAGTTTCACTACAGGTTTCAACTATAAATCCCTTCTTGGTGTGTTTGTTCTTACTGGAGGAGGATTTGTCATTGTTGTTTCTTCTTAAGTCTTTGTCTCTTCTCTTGTCTTTCTTATCTTTCTTGTCCTTATTTTGATTCTCTGGACAATCAGGCACAATATGACCTTGTTTCCTGCATCTAAAACAAATAATTCCTTTGTTACTGGAATTGTCATACCTTGGCTTTTCATGGCCTCTGGATGACCTTTTCCTGAAATCTTTTCTATCCATCTTGTAGAATCTTTTGGCTAGTAGACTCATTAACTCTTCATTGCCTGTGACCTTGTCTTCAAGCAGTTCTTCTGTAGCTTTGAAATCAATTGTCTTCTCCTTCCTTGTTGCTGGAGAAGCTGCCTTTTGCTCTTCGGTTCTATTTTTGATGAGCAACTCATAAGACTTGAGCTTGCCCAATAGAGCCTCAGTGGTGATCTCATTTAGGCTTCTGGCATCCTTGATTGGCTAGATCCTTGAGTCCCAAGTGCTGGGAAGCACATTAGGATCTTATCATTGAGTTCAGTCAATGAGATCTCTTTATCCAAAGTTTTTAGTTCACTTACAATTAGACTGAGTCTGTTGTACATGTCAGCAACTGACTTAGTTTCTCCCTTCTTGAAATTCTCATACTGGGTTATAAGATGGGATCTCTTGTCCTTTCTTTCATCAGCTGATCCTGACACAAGCTCAGATAGCTTGTCCTATATTTCTTTTGCTGAGTTGCATTCAGCCACTTTTTGAAATATGTCATCAGACATAGTCTGAGCCAATATATTCATTGCCTTAGCATCAGTAACTTTCCACTTTTTGATTCTTGCATCTGTTTCTGAAGGGGGTGGAACAGCATTTATACTTGTAGTTGCTAGAGGTCTTGGACATACTGTCAAAATAGAATTATAGATATCCTCATCAATAGAATTCATATATAATCTTATCCTTGCTTTCCAAAGAGCAAACTTAGAAAGATTGCACACTGGAGGTTTTGTGCTAGCATAACTTTGTTCTGTGTCATGGTTTTAAATGAAAATAAAAATAATAGAAATAATAACCCTCTATTAAAGATTGATCTTATCAGAGATCTTTTGGTTCAGGTGTTAGCCTGTAGGAACAACCAATCTGATGAAGATTTAGTTGTTGAATAACCAACCTGGCTTTAATCCAATTGAAAGTGAGGGTAAGATCTACCTTTACTCTAGAGGGGGGGGGGGTGAATAGAGTATATTAAAATAATTTTCAAATTTAAAAATTATTTTGCAGTGGAAGACTTTATTTATATATAGATGTATTGTGCTTGCAGTAAATAAAACTAAGTAAGCAAGAAACAAAAAACACAGCACACATCAAATCAAACACAGCAACCAGAAGACACAAGGATCTATAGTGGTTCCCCAATCAACCTGGGTACATCCACTCTTCTACCACCCTAGGAAGGAATCCACTGTAGGAATAGTTGATCGGGTGTCCTGGGCACCAATGAGCTTTTTTGATAAGGTGCTCAAAAACAAAACCAGATTTTTTGATCAGGTGTCTTGCCACCACTGAGTTTTGACAAGGTCTCAGAAACTAAACAGAAAACTTTTGAAGGGAGTTTTGAGTAACCCTTTTACACCAAAGAAAAATAAAAGAGGTGAAGTTGTTCTTCTCTGTTCAACAGTCAAAGAGAAGACTAGTGGATTGATGTTGTCAATGCTCCCCATAAGATTTGCAGTTGTTCAGGAAGAGAAGCTTTGCACAGGGTGATTGGCCTTCAGAGTAATTGAGATCTCTAGCAAAGAATGATTTATGCGAAGACTGAAATGTGTTGTGTCTGGAGTCTTGATTGATGAAGCCTTGAACAATTGAAATGAGAAACTGTAATCCTGTAGTTGTTGCGTGTCACACAGATCTCAGATGTTGTTCTTTGTTTTTCTCTTGTTATCTGATATCCTATGTTGATGATTATCTGTCTCTATTGACTGAAAAGATATATTGAAATCCAATCTTCTAGATAGCCGTTAGCCAGTCATAAATGACTTCCTTAATTGATATCTGTCTCTAGAGGAAAGTCCTAAGTGACATTATTTTTTAGACTCCTTGAAACTTGCTCCAGATTAATTGAAACGGCTACAAAATCCTTTGCATTAACTGCTGGATATGAATTAATTGAATTCCATAACTGACTTAATTTGAAATCCTGAAATCGTCGATCTGAGCTCGACTACCGTCGACCTGAGCTCAGAGACTGGAACTTGACTTGAAATAGAGATCGTCGATCTGAGCTCAACTATCGTCGATCTGAGCTCAACTCTCGTCAACCTGAGCTCAGAGATCTGGATTTTGGCTAGAGACATAAACGTCGATCTGAGCTTGAAGATCGTCGAACCAAGTTCGACGAATCGTTGAACTGAGATCAGAGATAGTCGAATTGAGTTCGACGCCTCATCGATCTGAGCTCGACGATAATTGCCTTGGTCTTCTGCACTTGTAAACTGAACTAGAAGGTCTTGAGGGCAGCTTTCAAACCTAAGTTATAAGCCTTAGACCTATTCTAGTTGTCCTTTAAAACTATACATTGAGGTCAAGACATATTCCTAAGGGCATAGTGATCCTTACCCAAATCAGTAATAGGGTGTTCCAACACCATCGCTCCCTAACCCAGAGCATTCTAGCGTAAGCTTATTACTAGCAGAGAATTCGGCATGCAGGATGACCATACATGAAATACAATTCTTCGCACGGCTTTCAAGGGCCTATAAGCAGCAGCAGTAAGGGCTTCAGCCCGCTCAATCCATGTCAGCCCGCAACACCTGTATATGGACGTCCACCCCAAGGGTGATAAACAAAGCAACGGTCAGCATTCAGCTGACCAATTATAACGACCCTACCCCTTACCCAGGGAAGTGGTTCCTTCCCTACATTCAGTTCAATCACAATATATATATATATATATATATATATATATATATATATAACACAACAACATCACAAATGTCGGCCTTCGTGCCAGGCGCTCCGTGCACTCATGGCACGCTTACGGTGTACCAAAATCCTCTAGGTTCCACACACGATTCGAGGTGATTAGATTGTTGGCCGGGCATAAGCCTCCAAACCGATATTGAAGACCTCACGCACCCAACCCACTCAGAGGCGTTCATCTCACAAAAACTAGTGAGCACTATAGGTCGACCTACCCTCATAGTGTGACAAGCCCATGAAACCACACTTCTGCATTGCCACTAATCGACCGCTCACAACGCAGGTACTCAGTACCTCTAAATCACCTTCCCACCATAGAGTGACAAGCCCGTGAAACCGCACCTCTGTATTGCTACCAATCGATCTCTCATAATATAGGCACACAGTGTCGCCTTCCAATCCATCACTCATCTCGTGCAGAGCATACAACCAAAGGAGCTATGCAAAGCTTCCTTACCACAAATCACAAGCGTCCTCACAATCTCCGCAAGCTAATCGTTATATACACGGAGTCTTCTCCGGTTCGCAATATCAACATCACCAATCCAGACTACCCATCCAAATGGGCTTCACACAGCATGCCTATTGCATACTACACATTTCTAGATCTAGATGCAGAGTATACCGCTGAAATTGTTTGCGCTTTCCACCTCTTGGTGGAGGATCCCATACACATGCATAAAGTAGTACTTCACTTGTCCAAGAAGGAGATCATTACCCTTGACGATCGCTTCGGAGCCATAGAAAACTGGCCGATTAGAAATCACCGCGACGGCCTTACCTCCACAATGCTGGTCTCGGACCTCGAGTCGGACCGCTGTAGCTCCTCCAGCAGCCGGAACCCTTCTCCTTCTTCCTCCTCCAAGCTCTCTCTTCTCTCTTTCTTTGTAGAAATAGAATGACCAAAGATTAAATGAGAAAGACTCTCATTCCTTGGTCTTATCATAGCAAGAAGAAGCTTGGACCACAGGATCTAAATAGAAGGAAAAGAACGACCAGGATTCACTCAGAAAAGCATCTTCCCTAGGCTGACACGGCGTGTGACATTCCTGTATCACAAGCCATGTTCCCTAAGCGGTTAAGGAATCGACTCCATCCAGACCAGGAAACAGGCTTAGACATACCCGTGTTAACTCCTGACATGCCCGTGTCACGAGGTACAAGCCCGTATTGAGGGGCGTGTCCCTCTATCAATACAGGATCAACACTCCCGAAAAGGACACAGCTAAGGCACACGCCTGTGTCCTTAACCATGTTACAAACACGCCCTTGTGACACGCCCGTGTCATAGGCCGTGTGCCACACTCGACACAGCCCGGTTACCAAACCGAGCAGGACACGGCCTGGACACGCCCGTATCCCTGGCCGTGTCGCCTCTCGACGATCATCGACTGTACTGTGTCGAGAACTCGATATATAGTGAAAGACGCGCCCTGGGACACGTCCATGTCCAAGGCCGTGTGCTTCAATCGAGACACACTCAAGCCCCGCTCGAGTACTACTCGACCCACTCGAGTACCCAGAGCTGGACATGCCCTGGGACACGCCCGTGTCCCAGGCCATATCACCCAGCCTGAACTCCAAATTGGGATTTGGGGTGTTATAAGCCTCCCCTCCTTACAAAAATTTCGTCTTGAAATTTAGCGCAACAGCAAACACCAACACAATCACGCCTTTGTTGCACATTTACACAAAATGATCTGGGGTGCCTCGCCCAACGGCATCGCACAAACGAAGTTTGATAAACAAATATACAACAGGTACGGGAATATATCACTCCAAGAGTAAAGTGCACTCTTTACTTCATGGTATTTTTGCTCATCCACGTCCTTCATAATCCTCTTTACGGACACGCTCTATCCATAATCGCTCTTTTCACGATGGCTATGTCAATCCATTCGTAGCAGTGATACAAAGATCAGTTCATTGGACAATAAAAATCTTAAGCCAACACCCAACAACCTCTTTATTCACGATCACAACATGTTTTACGCACACAAAAAAAGATCGTATACATTATTATAGATATGAACACATAATTATAGATAATCTTGCCCTTCTTGCTTTGTGTCGTCTAAGGGCCACTTTTGCAGTTTCGGGATTTATGTCCTTCTCTTCCAGATGAGTAGCAAATGTTTGGAGTTCGCCCTAGAACTGCTTCGGTCTCAACTTTCTTCGCCCTTGGTGTGGTACCATAATAGCATCTTCGGGCATGATGCCCCACCTTACCACAAGAAAAACAAATATGTGGACCACACCTTTTCTTTGTTCCCATGATGGTGGAATTGGTTGGTTCCAACATATGTATCTTCTTCTTCCACATAAGACCATAGATTTTTGACCCACTTGCAACGATGGGCACATCGACACCGTGCCTCGCTCTGAACTTCTTTAAGTCCATTTACAATGATCGAGCTACCATTACCAAGGTATAAAATCCAAGCAACTTTGGACACCCCCCCAATACACGCCATAGTTCATCGCGCAGACCATCTTAAAATCTGTTGGTCTTCGTCTCCTCGGTTTCAAACACAAACTCTGCAAGTTGTCTCAACTCAACAAATGCACAAAAACTCCTCGACCGTATATGGTCCTTGGGTCAGAGACATTCAACGGCAGGATCGATGCTCCTTGCCTTGCCACCTTCTCATGGTGGGCCTTGATCATTGCAAAAACCATACCTGCGATCAGCCGGATCGTCTCGAACGAAAGAGGAGGTGTGAGCACCACAGCTGGTGCCACACTCTAATCTGAACGGTTGGGCTCAAACTGCTAGTTCCACTCCTTATAATCTATACGTGAACAAGACATCAATAACCTCCAAATCAAGATGGAAAACATACCTAATATACACACTCACATTCCTAGTGGATATTCTTGAGTTCCTTAGTGTTAAAATGGTTCACACGTACACGTGCTAACCACCTCACAAAAGAATTCGACCACGAATTCGAAAGAGGAAGACCGAAACAAGCTCTAATACCAAAATGTAACGACTCCACCCGTTAAATAACATATAATAGAAAGTCTGGCTGGAACTATATACCATAAACAGATGGCGAGGTCACATGTTAATACCAAAATACTATCGCACCCTAACCCAGAGCATTCTAGCGGAAGCTTATTACTTGTAAGAACTCAACAAATGAATGTCCACTACATATATAAACAACCCAATTATATATAAGACTAGAAATGTATACAAGCACACACCGCTCACGGCCTTAAGGCCTTACAAGTTTCTCTTTACAAAAGATGGTTTATACATCGGCACGCGGGCCGGCCACACATGAAATAAAATTCTTCGCACGACCTTCAAGGGCCTATAAGCAGCAGCAGCAAGGGCTTCAGCCCGCTCAATCCAAGTCATCCCGCAACACCTGCATATGGACGTCCACCCCAAGGGTGATAAACAAAGAACCGGTCAACATTCAGCTGACTAATTATAACGACCCTACCCCTTACCTGGGGTAGTGGTTCCTTCCCTACATGCAGTACAATCATATTATATATATATATATATAATACAATAACATCACAAACGCTGGCCTTCGTGCCAGGCTCTCCGTGCACTCAGGGCACGCTTACGGTGTACCGAACCGCAACATGCCCAGCGATTCTTCTTTTGGCAGACTCGAGCCCCTCAGTCCGCTCAGGTCGTCAAGGCACCCCCAGAAGCGGACTCCAGTTCTCAGTCCGCTCAGTTCACCGCACCTTGGTCAGTTTCTAGATCTGGCATCATAAGGAGGACTCCAGCATAAGTCCGCTCAGGTCGCTCACCTCCAGCCAGGATTACGCTCCGCATTGCCAAGGGGAAGCCCTAGCTCGCAAGCCCAGTCCTCCCTCATGTGGACAGCTTGTCCATTTCTTTTTGATTCCCTTCACAGCGGCCCGGCTCTCCTGTACCCCGGGCAACCGGTTATTTTAGCCCTACCCGTTTGGGCAAGCCCCCAAATCTATAAATAAGGGGAAGTGGTGCACCTAAGGCATGCTGACTTGAGCCCAAGATCCTACTTGTTAAAGGCTGCGGACTTGAATCTCGAGCTTTGCGGACTCCGACTTGCCTACTGTACAGTTTTCTTTCCGCTTTTTGTAACCTATTGTTTGCAATCAAAGTCAAGCCCGTCGCAAGAGTGCCATTTAGGCTGCGGAGGGCGAAGTCTGGTGTTGCCGTGATTCACGGCTCCTCTGTTCTTTTCTCTCATCCGCTAAGTAGACTATTGCTTGCAGTTTGCTTCTTCCTTCCCCAGTGTTCGAACAATTAGCTGGTGGTGCTCGAGTGCTTTTAGCATTTCATGCATCAATACACACCAGTCAAACTCTTTTGAGTAGACATCTCTACTCTATCATAACTAAATATTTAGAACCAAGAGAGGGGTGGGAATCTCACCTCATTTCCAACCATGTATCTTGTCACTCTCCTCAGCGGACGCGTTCTTCCTCGTTGTATCGTCTCGAAAGGAAGTTCCGCCTCCAGATCCGGCGACTTCTTTGTTTTCATCAGGCTTGAAAAATATCGGCTCGACAAAGAAGTATTAAGTGGCGACTAGGGTTTGATTCATGCTTTGTCATGTGTCACCCTAGCATTGGACCTCCATCATTACTTTAAATAGGTCTTGTTTGAGAAGAACGGGTCCAAATGAGCCATCAGCCGTTATCCTGAAAACCCGGTTCAGCCCATAAGTATACTCAGCAACACGGCCTACCGAAAATATGCAAAGTCAAATTTATCGCATGCGTCGAGTGTCACTCAACACTTCGTCGAATGGCCTCGAGACCACCTGATGCTTTTCGACAAATTCCTCTGAAGAAATCATTCCAAGTCCAAGAGTCGTATGCGTCGAGATCACTCGACGCTTCGTCGAATGGCGTCGAGATCACTCAATGCTTTTCGATGAATCCTTCTGGCCAAAATATTCTAATTCTAAGAGATGTATGCGTCGAGATCACTCTACGCTTCGTTGAGTGGCGTTGAGATGACTCAATACTTTTCGATGAATCCTTCTTTCCAAAATATTCTAAGTCCAAGCATTGTATGTATTGAGATCACTCGACGCTTCGTCGAATGGCGTCGAGATCACTCAATACTTTTCGACGAATCTTTTTGGCCAAAATATTCTAAGTCCAAGCGATTTATGCGTTTATATCACTCGACGCTTCATCGAATGGCATCAAGATCACTCAAATCCTTTCGACAAATCCAGTATTATTTTCCAAGTCTTCTTATGCGTCGAGTATCACTCGATGCTTCGTCGAATGGCATCGAATTCACTCGACGCCTACTTAATCTTGTAGTATTCTAATTCAAATTTGCCCTATTTGTCAAGTATCACTCGACGCCTGTTACCAGTGCACCCCGAGCCTGAGCCACTGAATCAAAACGCGTGCGGGTCTAGCACGAATCGGGACGTTATAGAAGATAGTCTGAAAAGACACAAAAACCTATTCACCCCCCCTCTAGGTGTTTAGCTACTCTTGTAACTAGACCTTCAGTAGCAAATGTCTAATCGAAATCAATCCCTTCTTATTGATGGTAAACTTGAGCTACAAGCCTAGCTTAATTCTTTATGATGACTCCATTTTTGTCCAGCTTGTTTTTGAAGATTCATTTCTTCCCAATCACATTCTGACCTTTGGATTTTATTACTAGCTCCCAAACTTTGCACCTTTTAAACGTATTGAGCTCTATTTGCATCACAATAATCCATAAAGCATCCTTATTTGCTTCTTCAAACTTCTTTGGATTAATTTGAGAATGAAAAATCAAATGTAATACTTCGTTAGCTATCCCACTTTGTATTCGAACTCGTCACTTGAATCTCCAATGATCTGTTCAATAGGGTGATCTCTTGAATATCTAATCACCAGATTTCTAACATTCTTTATGCCACCAGGAGGTTCTGCTACTCTTAGTGCACGCCCTTCATCTTAATGTCCTTCCTCTTCAATCAACTCTAGAGAGGTGATCTTGATTATACTAGGAACATCAACTTTTGCTGCATCTTCCAAGCTTAGTTCTTTGAGTTTAACACCATCATCTTCAACAAAAACACTAGAAGAGCTGCTATGAAGTATATGTTGGTTCTAGTGGCCAACCTTAGAGGGGTGAAAAATGTTTTAGATGTTAATTGGAAGTTTAAAATATTTTGGTCCAGAAAAACTAGTTCTAGAAGCTACAATGGGGCATTAGGTTACTAATGCGTGGCGGTAAGTCACAAACCTCGTTTTTCTGGGCAAATTCGTTGTAAATGTTTGATTTAGTATTGAGAATGACCTAAAGGGGGGTGAATAGGTCCAATATAAACTATGGTTGTCCCTTTTAAGAAATTCAGAGTTATATTATCTTTATCTTGAATAACTCAGTCAGATAAACAACAAAATCTAAATCATAATCAGAGTTATACTATCACAGCAAAACAATCAGCAATCACAGAACAATGCACACAGATTTATAGTGGTACACCAATTTATGGGTACATCCACTTCCCCCTTCGCCTATCTAGCAATGAACTAGATTCGGCCAAACTCCTTTTCCTTCTTTTACTCAGATCTTACAGCTCAGAGCCCAGCTGGCTCCTACAACACAGACTATGCAAGTCTTACCACTCAGATCACCAAGATTCTACACCTCAAGTTCTTCTAAAGAACTCTACCTAAGAATGAATCCATACTCCTATTCCTCAGGCAAATTCTGCCCCATAACTCAGAGAAATACCACTTCTCCTACCTCAAGAAAACCCAGCCCTACCTCAGCCTTTATAACACAGGCTTAAAACACAAGCATAATAAATCTCCTTCACTCAGATCTACAGGTAGATCTTACATAATTAATGATGGTAAAATAAATAAATTTCAGAAAATATCACCCAGTAAGAGAGGAATGAGTGACATCTTCTTGATCTGATCCTGATGAGTTTGCTTCCTTTGATCTTGTCAAGATAGATCTGATCCAACCCTTCTTAGCTTTTTCAAGGCTTCTTGAAGTTGAAATTTGGGTAGATCTTGGCTGGAGAAAGTTGAAGATGATTCTTGATCTGGATTCTCTCCACCTTCTGAATTATAGCAGATGCTTCTTAGATTAGGCTTCATCAAAATTGTTCTCTCTTCTTTTTGAAGAGTTGATCCCTTTAAAAAGGCTTTTATAGGAGTAACCGACTGATCTAGTCAACAACTGAAATCTGATAGTTCTGACAGTTGTTAGTACCTCCGTCTAAATTTCTGTACTCAGGAAACAAGTCTGCTGAAGTGTTGAAACTTGTCTATTGAATGTGTCAACACAAGTCCTAGGTGTCGACACTTCTCTTGTACTGGTGTCGACAAACTTTTGAATGTGTCGACACAGCCCTTCATTTTGTCTCAATACAACTTATGTAGAATGTGTCGACACTAGTCTTGAGTGTCGAAACAGCTTGCTTCCAGTCTTGACTCAGCTTATGAAGTGTGTCGACACTAGTACTGAGTGTCGACACAGTTGTCTTCAGTCTTAACTCAGCTTGTGAAGTTTGTCGACACTAGTCCTGAGTGTCGACACAGTTCTCTACAGTCTTGACTCAGCTTGTGAAGTGTGTCGACACTAGTCCTGAGTGTCGACACAGTTGTCTTCAGTCTCGACACTACTTCTATAGAATGTGTCGACACTTGCCCTTAGTATGGACAAAACTTCTCTTTATCTCGACACAACTTGTTCAGTATGTGTCGACACTAGTCCTGAGTGTCTCAACACTTTTGTACTTAGCTTAATTTGTCTGCACACATGAAATTAACATTTATTAAATATAACTATGTGTATATCATTGAGTTGAAAGGACTTCTTTAAATCAAATACATTGTGACCAATGTACTCAATTTTCATCCTTGGGTAACTACGCATCCTTTAAAGAATCATCGGCTAACAATCAAAACATTATAAGAAAGAGATGAAACAGGAAATGAATTTCATTAAAACTGTATCAACAAATGTTTTTAACAATTACAAAAACTTGATCTCCATGACACCAGAGATCAGAGGCGGTGAAGAAAGAAACTCTTTTTGTTTTCTATACCGACCGACTACTTGGACCGGTTGGCTCTCTCCCTTTCCCTCTAAAAATGGTCTTCGAGCCAACTCCTTACCTTCACGGAAGGAAGTGTCTTAGAGCCCCGCTAGATCCACCGATCTAGATAGCCCTTCCCCGAGATTATTTCTCACGAAATCCTCCCCGGATTCCGACGACCTCTACCGGTCGATTTCCCTCACCACAAGAATAGAGAAAAGAGAAAAAGTACAACAAGAATAAAAAATTAAAGTTTGAATCTCCCTCATGACTATTTCATCGTTGAGCGTTCCATGACTGGTCATAATATCTTCGTGTGGATGCAATCGATCAAATACTCATAGTCGTTGATGACTTTGGCATGCCAGAGTTCTTCGTGCGTGAACGGGTGGGAGACGCTTTTACTTTTCCTTCGACAGTGACGGTCAAACGGTTCATAGAGGCGGCTACCGAGTGGTTGCTCGACATACACCTCTTCATTAATATATCAATTCAAGAATGAACTCTTAACATCCATTTAATATAATTTAATTTGTTTGTAACTCGCAGATGCCAAAAACATACGAATGGATTCAAGACGTGCAACCAATGCAAATGATTCCTCAATATCCACACCTTATATTTGTGATAAATCTTGTGCCACTAAGCTAGCTTTGTTTCTTGTTATCCTAGATTCACAATCAAGTTTATTTTTGTATACCCATTTTACACCTATAACTGGATGGCTATCGGGACGCTCCACAAATACCCAGACCATGCTTCTCTTAAATATATTTAGCTTTTCATTCATATCCAAGAACCATGATTCATCCTTTAAAACTTCTGAGATGTTCTTGGGTTCAATTTCAGATAAGAAGCACTGGTTCGAGAAGGATTCATGCATGGGCGACTGAGTTCTAACTCCATGTGTGGGCTCTCCTATTATTAGTTCTCATGGATGTTACTTTAAGAATTTTAGGGTTCTTGGAGGCCTATATTCATCTACCTTAGTTTGAACATTAACTACCACATCTCTCTCCTTACCCTTATCTTCTAATTGTGCATCGTCATCAATTTCCTCTTTGTTTAGCCTAGGTTCTTTGGTTGGTGTATGTTCGTTAAAGTGTACGTGACCCGATTCTTCAACAACTAAGGTTCATTTATTAAAGACCCTATAGGCATGACATGCACTAGAGTATCCTAATAGGAAGCCATAGTCCGATTTTTCATCAAGTTTTCCTGAGTGATTCTTAGTGTTTAGAATGAAGCATGGACAATCAAAGACTCTAAAATATGATATTTATGGCTTCTTATTGAAGTAGAGCTCATAAAGCAAGGGCAAAAATACCACTTGCCTCAATTTCCTGCGAAGCTTGGTCGGCTTTCCCTCCTCTTCACTCGGCACTAGCAGCAGCAGCAGCACCTAAAAGCCCATTCCCGCGCTTTAATGGCGGAATTCACAAGAAACCGAAAATTCAAGTCTCCTAAAACTCCACGAAAATCAAATCTCTTACCGTCGAAATGTAGATCTGAGCGAGAGAAAGCCAAAGCCGCTTTCGGAATCGAATTCCGTCCACGAAGGCTCCCAGAATTACCGTCTTAAGTCTAGTGCAGTCCGCTGCTTCGGCCTCTGTTTTCCGCGAACAGGAGCAGGCGGTTTCGGTCTTGGGAAGAAGGAAGAGAGTGAGCCTGCCACTTCTAATTAAGGCTTTTAAATAAGCCTTAACACGTCGGTTCAGCCTAACTGCAACATAGCCGCCGGTTCTCTTATTAAATAAGAGGGTTCCTAGTTAGTCTTTACTAATGGCACACCCAAAACGACATGCTACGAACGCAATGGCGAAGTCGAAATTAACTTTCGATGAACAGAACTTGAGTTATACCCACCTAAAGCCAGAACAAAAGCATCCCCCAAGAGGCCTCACCGGGTCACCCAAAACGCCTCGGCTTGCTAGGGAGATCTTGCCCATAGGCTACAAAATAGGTCACTCAGTTATAAGGAGCTAAACCACACTCCACAAATGGTACAAACCACAAAAACACATCACCGTAATGCCATACGAGAATAAAATAATCGCAGAAAAAAATTGGGGGTGTTACCTTCCCCAGGGCATGTCCTGCTCGGGTTGGAAATCGGGGGGAGTTGAGTGGAGTTGAGTGGCGTTGAGCGGTGTAGAGTGTTGAACACGGCTTGTGACACGGGTGTGTCACAAGGGCGTGTTTGGCACACGGATAAGGACATGGGTGTTGGTACATAATTTTGCAATGGCGGAGAGAGGGTTAAGATGAAGAGAAGGTGGATGTGGTGGTTGAGAATATTATCCGATTCTATATCCGATAAAGGAAAGCGTACATTATCGGTAATAGTATAGGATACTAAAGATTAGTATCAAGGTCGTATTTCCCTTGGGCATAATGACTACTTCTACTCAAAGGAGATTGCTATTATTTTATCAAATGATTTTTCTATTAATTACTAAACTAAAAACTGAAATTAAATTACTAAGCTAAAAAAAAGAAAACTAATTACTTGCAGAAATAAAAAGAGTTAAAGCTAGAGATAAAGGGGCGCACTCGATCAAGAATCACCTCGGCTCATCAAGATCGAGTACAAGGAGGATTAGTTATTCATGGTAAAAGGGAAAGAGAGGGGTAAAGGTGCACGAAAATTAAAGAGAGAGAATATAGAGAAAGGAAATGCTAACTACAATTCATTAAAAAGAAGAGCGATTACAACTAGGAATTTAGATTACAAGTTCATGAAAATAAACTAACTACTGCTACGATACTAATAAGAAAAGATTACAGGAAATGAAAGTGCATTGCATGAATTTAAAAGCTAAGAAATAGAGGGAGAGAGAGCAAAACATGAAAATAAAAACACTAAAAACCTAAGAAATTAACTAGCAACACCTCCCCTCTCCCCAAAAGTTGGTTTAGAATACTGTGAATGACCTGGTATTTATAGAGTTTTCCCACGAGTTGGTCACGCCCTAGGTCATGCCCGGGGAGGGCGTGACAGGGGGCGTGCCAGGTACGGAGTTGACCTCAGGAGCTGAATTCTGGCAGGAATGATGATTGCTTCGGTACGATGACGGTCACGCCCTAGGTCACGCCCGTGACAGGGGGGCGTGACAGGCGCGTCAAGTCAAAATTTGCGGTCGCAAGTCCATCAGACGTTGGAAAAACGAAGGTCACGCCCTATGACACACCCTTGGAGGGGGTGTCATGGGGGTGTGATAGTACTGTTTGCTTGTAGTGGCGGAGAAAGCATTGAATGTGGTGGCAGGCATCGGGCAAAAGGTGACACGCCCCATGTCACGCCCTGGGATATGCCCGGGGAGGTCATGTCAGGGGGCGTGACATGGGATTTTTGGCGAGAAAATACTTTTGGCGGCTGGATTCCTTGGGAATAGGTGACACGCCCTGGGTCACGCCTGGGGAGGGCGTGACAGGAGGGCGTGACAAGACAAATTTGGCCGCAAACTTGTTGAAACTTGCAAAAACAGAAAATTAACATTAGTTATAATATTTACATAAAAAGTAACATAAAATTATATAAAGGAAGGATATTAAAATGAAAATAATATATTTTTACCCTAATAAATTATGCTAAAATATGCATCATCAAATTCCACAATACTTATTATTTTTCTTGTCCTCAAGCAAAGACTATGAGTTAGAGTAAATAAAGAGGATTAATTAAAAAGTTTAAAAATGCTATAAACGAGTAAGACGGGAATTTATAGGTAGAGAAATTTTTGAAAAAGAACCGAAAATTTCTACTTTAACTTAGCACAAAATTTTATAAATTTTACTAAATATAAAAACAAATCTTCCCATATATTTATAGAATTAAAACTTAATAAAGCAAAGAGTAAAAAGCGCATTAAGTCACTACTAAAGTCTAAGAGACAAATTAAAACCTTAGTCAATTAAGACAAAGTTCAATATTTCTATCAAAAACAATTACTCAATCTAGTTTCTCGCTACTATACTAAAAAGTAAACGTAGGAAGCATGAATCACTAGGAATTTAATTAGGCGTATAGTTAGGCTTAGGTTTTAAGGGTGCGATATTTAAAAAGATAAACACGAGGGGTATTTGCACACTTAAAACAAAAGGAAAATGAGCTTTGCCAAAATAAATACACTTTTCTTTTTCTCTTCTTTTACTTTTTTTTATCAAATATTTTTCTCATTTTTTCTCATTTTTTTTCTTTTTTTCATACTTAAAAATTTCCACTTTTGTAGCTAAAGATAATACAAAAATTTTCCACTAATTTTTTCAAAAAGATGCACATTAGCAATTAAAGCTCGAAAATAATTTTAAAGTGTGCATAAAGGTAAGCTATTTGGCCGTGGTGAAATAAAAAGTGGGGCTACAAAAAGGAAAGGAAAAGGCACAAAAATGGCTAGCAACGATTATTGTTTGGCGGGGTGGAAAAGCTCAAATGTTTCAAAAGAAATGCCTAAATCATTTTAATGCTTCCTATATCTACTCAAAGTAAAGCTTTGAAATTTCAAAAGAGGATAAGCACAAAAAATAAAAAATAAAGAATTTGCTTTCATGAAAACAATGATAATAAGCGTCTAGACCGGTTTGTGTCTACTACACTTAATACTAATTAACGTTTAAAAAGATTTTAACAAGGAAAAATAAAGGATGATTGGTTTTATAAAAGTAAAAGAAATAAAAGAAAGGCTAAGGAAAGTGAAGAAAAATTCAAGAAATGTTTCAAAAATAGCATACTACCCTAAATAGGAACACTGCATGAGTCAACATACTACTCGCTGAACATGTTTAAACAGAAAATTAATCTAATTTATTCTAACTAAGCAAGTAGACATGAGCTTAAAAACAATAAAATGCAAAGTAATGAGGTACTAATTAATTTGACAAAAATTAACTCAATTTAATTTGGGTTTTTAAAAAAAAAATTATAAAATTTTTATTGGATTTTTCAAAAATATATTATATATATATTTTTTTTTATTTTTCAAAAAATTTTATAATTAATATTTTTTTCTAAAGTAAAATATTAAGGGAACACTCCCCCATACTTAAAGTTAAACATTGTCCCCAATGTTTAAAGTTAAGTATAAAGAGAGTGAGAAGAGAGAGAAAAGAAGAAAATGAAATGCAAATAGAGGGAAAAGATGATTCCCTAGCGCTTGATGCCCAGACGCTGGAAAATGTGTCCCCCAAAACTTGAGCTAAAGATCGGCTTGAGTCCAAGTTGAGAGGCGAGAAGCGGAAAAAACACGCGAGGGCTTATTCCTGTACAAAAAAACAAAGAAGAAAAAGATAAGCAAGGGGTGCCTCCCAAGAGCGCTCTTTGTTTCAAACATCATTTAGCTTGATATTCTTTGTTTGCTAAATGGAAAATAAAAAGAGAAATGTAATGGCAACTCGCCCAATATGCGTTTCGGCGCGAGTGCCAAAACATTTTTTAAGAAAATAAAAATATTTTTTTGTAAATTTTTATTTTTTAAGTAAAACAAAAAAGAAAAAGATTTAGAAAAAGAAAAAAAACTAGAAAAAGAAACTAAACTATTTAAAGGGGAAGAAGAAAAACTAGAAACTAAACAAGAAGGAAAAATAAAAGAAGAAAAGTAAATGGAATTTTCGCAAGGAGGGGGAAGAGAAGAAAAAGCAGAAGGTGGGGGCGGTTGATCACCAGAAAATGGTTGAATAGAAAGATCCGGTTGCTCCACCTGAATATCAATCATCTCGGTAGATTGGTATCAAACTGGGATATCCGAAAAATCAATCTCCTCGGAAGATCGAACATAAGAAAGTTCATCTTCCTCAGAAACTTGAAAAAAATCGAGATATCGGGGGAAGTTTCCTCCTCGAGAGTTTGAAGGCACAATGGAATTTCTGAATAATCGTCTTTCGCAAGTGATTGATGGCACTGCGAAATATCCGAAGATTCATCATTCGAAAGATAAATAGGAGGAGGAGGGGAAGAAAAGATGCGGCCTCAGTAGCCAAAGCGTCAAAAATCACTTTGAAGTGAGCATTGATGCGTGCATCAAATGCTTCACAATCAAAAATGACTTCATTTTCGCTAGAATCAAACACGGAAGGCGCGCAAACTTGCGATGAAAAAGTGGAGAAATCTTGAGATTGAATGGGTTGATGATCACTTTGGCCCCAAGAATGATTAGGGTGTTGCCACCCTGAGTAGTTCAAAGTAGGGCTAGGATCAAAATGTCCATTCAAGAAATTTCCGGAAAAATTATAATCAGAAAAATTCGGAGGAGAAGGGTAGGAAGGAGATTTAAAACCACCATAACCCCATGAAAAAAATTCGCAGACGGATCAATTTGGCCAAATTGATTCGATCCGGAACGGATAAAATCATGGGAGGATGAAGGATACCTTACCCAACATTCCTCGCGAGAGTGACCGAACTCTCCACTATTAAAACAAAGATTAACAATTTAAAAAAATAAACAATCGCGAAGGAGGGGCGAGTGAAAAAAAACGATAAAATTAATAGCTATCCTTTTTTCAAAATATCAAAACATTCCCCGGCAACGGAGCTAAGAACTTGGTACATAATTTCGCAACGGCGGAGAGAGGGTTAAGATGAAGAGAAGGTGGATGTGGTTGTTGAGAATATTCTCCGATTATATATCCGATAAAGGCAAGCGTACATTATCGGTTATAGTATAGGATACTAAAGATTGGTATCAAGGTCGTATTTCCATGGGGCGTAATGACTATTTCTACTCAAAGGAGATTGCTATTATTTTATCAAATGATTTTTCTATTAATTACTAAACTAAAAACTGAAATTAAATTACTATGCTAGAAAAAAGAAAACAAATTACTTGCAGAAATAAAAAGAGTTAAAGCTAGAGATAAGGGGCGCACTCGATCAATAATCACCTCGGCTAAAGTCGATTAAAAAGGCAATAAATAAACCTAAGCTTAATAGGGTAAAAGTCCTTGGCCGTGGAGGTTGCTAAAGCTTGAACACGCTTCTCTCGAAGTCGTGCCCAACTGTGTTTAGGAAGGTCCGACCGACTCTCGTCAAAATCGGAGACCTAAATCTCGCTTTATGACGTGAACCTGGAGATTTGGATGTCTGCCTCTCTCGAGGGGTGCGTACAACTCCCTTTACTCTTGAATGCTCACTTCATTCCATCGGCCTCTCGGCTAGCCCAGAATGAAAGCAAAGGTAGAGAGTATATATCGATAATATACCACCAGCCCATGAAAAATAAAGAGTAATTCAAGGCTAAAACGTAAAAAGAAAAGGAAAATTAAAGCATCATAACTTAATCGCTCGAACCTCGGATCATCAAGATCGAGTACAAGGAGGATAAGTTATTCATGGTAAAAGGGAAAGAGAGGGGTAAAGGTGCACGAAAATTAAAGAGAGAGAATATAGAGAAAGGAAATGCTAACTACAATTCATAAAAAAGAAGCGCGATTACAACTAGGAATGGAGATTACAAGTGCAAGAAAATAAACTAACTACTGCTACGATACTAATAAGAAAAGATTACAGGAAATGAAAGTGCATTGCATGAAATTAAAAGCTAGAAATAGAGGGAGAGAGAGAGCAAAACATGAAAAATAAAACACTAAACCCCTAAGAAATTAACTAGCATCACCTCCCCTCACCCCAAAAGTTGGTTTAGAATGCTGGGAATTGCCTGGTATTTATAGAGTTTTCCCACGGGTTGGTCACGCCCTAGGTCATGCCCGGAGAGGGCGTGACAGGGGGTGTGACAAGTACGGATTTGACCTTAGGAGCTGAATTCTTGCGGGAATGATGATTGCTTCGGTACGATGATGGTCACGCCCTAGGTCACGCCCGTGACAGGGGGCGTGACAGGCGCATCAAGTCAAAATCAGCGTTCGCAAGTCCATCAAACGTCGGAAATAGGCGGGTCACGCCCTATGACACGCCCATGGAGGGTGTGTCATGGGGGCATGAAAGTACTGCTTGCTTGTAGTGGCGGAGAAAGCATTGAATGAGGAGGTAGGCATCAGGCAGAGGGTGACACGCCCTATGTCACGCCTTGGGACACGCCCGGGGAGGGCGTGTCAGGGGGCGTGACATGGGATTTTTGGCGGGAAAATCCTTCTGGCGGCTGGATTCCTTGGGAATAGGTGACACGCCCTGGGTCATGCCTGGGGAGAGCATGACAGGAGGGCATGACAGGACATATTTGGCCGCAAACTTGTTGAAACCTGCAAAAACAGAAAATTAACATTAGTTATAACATTTACATAAAAAGAAACATAAAATTACATAAAGGAAGGGTATTAAAACGAAAATAATATATTTTTACCTTAATAAATTAAGCTAAAATATGCTTCATCAGGCGCGTGCCTTACCTGTGTTCTTCTCGGGGGAGTTGATTTTATGTCGATTGAGGAACACGCCCCTCAACATGGGCGTGTACCTTGTGACACGGACGTGTCAGGGCTGGATACGGGCATTTCTTAGCCCGTGTTCTGGTGTGGATAGAGTCGGTTCCTTAGCCACTTAGGGAACACGGCCTGGGACACGAGTGTGTTACAGGCCGTGTCAGCCCAAAAATAGTCATTTGGGGAAAGATCTAGGCCGTTCAATTCCTTCTACTTAGATCCTGTGGTACAAGCCTATTCCTGTAGGGATAAGGCTGTGGAATGAGATGAAGTTCTCATTCTTCTAAGGATCACTCTCTTTCTAAGCTAGAGAGAAGGGAAAGCTTGGAGGAAGAGAAGGTGAAGAGATTTGGCTGCCGAAGGAGCGTCAACTATCCCACTCGAGATCCAAGGCCAGTGTTGTGGAGGCATGGTCGTCGCGGTGATTACCATCCGGCTAGTTTCTCCATGGATCCGAAGCGATCGTCAAGGGTAATGATCTCCTTCTTGGACAAGTGAAGTCCTACTTTATGCATGTGCATGGGATCCTCCACCAAGAGGTGGAAAACAAAAGTGATTCCAATGGTCGAGTCTGCATTTATATCCGGAAGTGTGTAGTAAGGAATATACATGTTGTGTGAAGCCCATCTCAATGGATAGTATAGATTGGTGATGCTGAGAATCGGATAAGACTCCCTGTATTAACCGAATAGCTTGCGGAGAGTGTGAGATCGCTTGTGAATTGTGGTAAGGAAGCTTTGTATAGCTCCTTTGGTTGTATGCTCGACACGAGCTAGTTGATAGATGGGAAAGCGGCACTACGTGCCTGTGTTATTCGATGGATAATGGACACCTCTGAGTGGATGGGCACGAGAGGTCTTCAACGGGGGTTTGGATTCTGATGCTCATAGCCAACAAGTTAAGAACCTCTAAGTGGGTTGGCCACCCAACAAGTTCAGGGGGAAGATCTTTGTGAGCGGCCGATTGGTAACAATGCATGTTACACTATTGTGGTAGGTCGATCTATAGTGCACATTGTTGCCATGAGGTGAATGACTCTGTGTGGATTGGGTGCGAAAGGTCTCCAACGTGTGTTTAGAGGCTTATGCCCGGCCAACAAGCTAATAACCTCGAATCGGTGGTGGAACCTAGAGGATTTTGGTACACCATAAGCATGCCCTGAGTGCACGGAGCGTCTGGCATGACAGACAATGTTTGTGATGTGATTGTGGCAGATATATATATGTTGTGATTGTATTGCATGCAGGGAAGGAACCACTGCCCTGGGGAAGGGGTAGGATCGTTATAATTGGTCAGCTTAATATTGACCGTTGCTTTGTTGATCACCCTTGGGGTGGACGTTCGTATGCAGGTGTTGCTGGCTGAATGGATTTAGCGGGCTGAAGCCCTCACTGCTACTGCTTGTAGGCCCTTGAAGGCCGTGCGAAGCTTTCGATATCATGTGTGGCCGTCCCGTGTGCCGATGTATGAAATCATATTTTATAAAGAGAAACTCGTAAGGCCTTAAGGCCATGAGCAGGGTGTGTTTGTTTACATTCCTGGTTATTTATATAAATGTGATATTTATATAGTAGTGTACATTCAATGGTTGAGTTCTTACAAGTAATAATCTTCCGCCAGAATGCTCTGGGATAGGTGCGATGGTATTTTGGTATTAACCTATGACCTCGCCCGTCTGTTTGTGGCATATAGTGTGGTGCCCCGGCCGGACCTTCTATTATATATTATTGAACGGGTGGAGTCGTTACAGTCAAGCACTTAAGAGATCATCCTATAGATGAAATTATAGGTGATTCAAGTCAAGGTGTTATAACAAGAAGCAGAAGCCTTAACTTTGTAATGCATTCAAGCTTCATGTCTTAGGTTGAACAAAAAAGGTTTGAAGATGCCAACATAGACCCATTTTGGATTATGGCAATGCAAGAGGAACTGAACTAGCTCAAGAGATGCAAGGTCTGGAAGCTAGTTCATAGAAGACATGGATATAACATCATTGGGACCAAGTAGATTTATAGGAATAAACTTGATGAGAATTTTGTTATCAGAAAAATGAGGCTAGACTAGTTGCCAAAAGATACAGACAAGAGGAAGGTATTTATGTTGATCAAACCTTTGCACCAATTGCTAGACAAAAGGTAATAAGATTATTCCTTGCATATACTGCACATAGAGTGTTTAAGGTCTACCAAATGGATGTGAAATCAACTTTTCTAAATGGTAACCTAAAAAAGAGCTCTATGTTGAGCAACCCTCTGGTTTTGTTAACTCTAACTTTCCTGATTATTTATTTAAGCTTAGAAAATTTTATTATGGGTTGAAGGAAGCTCATAGGGCATGGTATGAAACCCTGTCTAGATTTCTCACAGAGAACAAATTCTCAAGGGGAAAGATAGACAAGACATTATTCATTAGGGAAGTCAAGGATAAGATCATTCTTATTTAAAATTATGTAGATGACATAATTTTTGGGTCTACTGATGATGGCCTCTGTAAGAAGTTTGCTAAACTCATGCAATGATAGCTTGAGATAAGTAGTATGGGTGAACTCAAGTACTTCTTGGGCCTCCAAGTTAGACAGTCATAGGATGGTTTATTCATCTCTCAGTCTAAGTTCACCAAGTAACTAATTAAGATGTTTGGAATGGAGAGTGTCTCCATAATGATAACTCATATGGGGTCAAGTGTGTAGATAGACAAGGATGAGACTGGGAAACTTATTAATGAAACCCTGTATAGAGGCATAATTGGCTCCCAACTCTACATAACTGCTAGTAGGCCAGACATCATGTATGCTAGATGTTTTTGTGATATATACCAGGCAATCCCTAAAGAGTCTCACTATTTAGCAGCAAAAAGAATTTTGAGATATCTCAAGGACACACCTGATCTAGGTCTATATTACCTTAGGAATATTGATTTTGAACTAATTGGGTATTCAGATTCAGACTTTGTAGGTTGTAGAGAAGACAGGAAAAGCATATCAGGAACTTGTCAATTTCTAGGAAGAAGACTTGTATCTTGGAGCAGCAAGAAGAAAATAAGTGTTGCCATCTCAACAACTAAATCAGAGTATATCTAAACTGGAAGTTGTTGTGCACATCTACTTTGGATCCATCATCGGCTCCAAGACTATAATCTCAAGCAAAGTAGAACTCTAATTTTTTTCATTTTCCAGGCTCGTTTAGTATGTTATGTTTTCTAGTGCAATTTCTATTGCTAGGAATCCTATGTCTCAAATTAAGACTTAGCATAAAGAGATTTGATATCATTTTATTAGAGAGAATGTGGAAAGGAAATACATCAGTCTTGAGTTTGTCCCCACAGAGAGACAAATGACTGATATCATCACAAAGCCACTAGATGAAGCCAAGTTCAACACCTTCAAATTTGAGTTGAGTATGTTGAACTTAGTATAGCTTCATTATCTCTTCATTCTTATGTGTAAGTGTCCAAGCATCGAATGCATTGAGTTTGACTTTCCAGGCGTCGAGTGTGCTGAGATAACTTCATGTGTCTAGTGCATGGAGACCACTCAACCACCTCGCTCAGACAGTTCAAATTTCGGCTATCTTCCAGAATTAATCTCAGTCATTGATTAATTAGTGATTTTCACGACCGGTACGCGCCACTAAACATTCTCAAATATGATGTAAGTATAAATAGAAGTGTGTTTGCTTAGAATAAAATAAACTATTCCTTGCCCTTCTCCACTGTCTGCCTCCCTGTGACGAAAGCTTGAGAAAACTTCAAAATTTCAAAGGATTTATGGCACCGAAAGACATGGATTTCCTATTCTAGGGTTTAGAGTTTGTGAGAAATTGATTCAAGGATGCTCTAAAGGAGGTTCAACTCCTACTCCATTTACTGTAGGTCGCTGACCTAGAATATATCTTGTTGGATCCATGCTTGATATGGAAGAGAGAAGTGCTCGAACTCTATTCGAATGCCACTGTCGACTCATCCTCAAATAAAATCAAATCATTCATCAGCGGGCATACGATCAAGATCACTCCCAGAAGGTTAAACAAAGCCCTAAATCTGAACATGTTTAATCCGTATGTTGAAGAAGATGAACTATGTCTGAATTATATGAAATCTTCCCTCAAGTGGTGTGGGCTTTCAAAGCACACCACTGGATCAATTTTAAGAAAATAAATGAATCTCTAAGGAAAATTTCTGGTTAATATGATTGGGAAAATAGTGATTTGCAAGACAGGGTCCCATGACATGATCTCTAGAAAGAAGTTTGAGCTCATGATAAGGATAATGCTATCTAAGAGAACTGACTGGGGAAAGGTACTATTTGATAGTATAGTAGAATGTATCCTAGAGCCAAACCTGGGAAGAATATTGTCTCTATACTTACACAACTTTGTTCTAGGGATTCTCAATATGAGGCTAGGAACTAAGATCCATCATATGAGAAGGATGGACTCAAAAATGTTTAACAGATGGGACAGAGTGCTACTGCCACATCAAAAAATAATTGAGATGAAGAAGAAGAAAGCTATATATATCATAGAGGAAAGCACAGAAAGCTGCTCTTCTGAGAGTAGTTAGGAAGAACCAGATGATCCTCAACTGTTTGACTCTTCTGAGGAAAGAAGAAGAGATATGAGTGCTCAGGTTTCAATATCCTCTGAACCTACAGTAAGAATTCAGTAGGGTGGGATTCAGTCTAAAGAGGCACAAATAGAAATAGTTGAATGAGTGATTGGAAATATAGTGGAAACGGTCTTTGTAAAGATTGAGGGGGAGACTTCCGAGATGCTTACACCTGTTGTGAGGGAGACAGTACAATCAATATAAGACCAGCTTGATTCCTTCATTGAAAATCCACAGAACATTTTTTATCAAACTTCAGATGGTCTTGAGATGATACTTCTTTGTCCTCCAATTGAGGAGGAGCAAGTCCCTTATATAGTGATTGAAGATGCTCCAGTCACAATTGTTACCGAGCAGCAAATTCCTTTGGGTGATATGGAGGTTGAGGGGGAGATTCCAACAAATCTCCCTTCTCAAACAACTGAAAGAGTTATTGACATTTCTGAGGATGGTGAACCAGCAGTTGAGCCAAAGAGTGATGCTGCTAATCATTCTTCCGAATACAAGAGAGCTAACTCAGAGATAAGGGAAGAGATAAGAAAAGAGGATGATGATGTCTACTACCAAGGGACATCTTATTAGGATGATTAAAAGGTCTTTTTGATGGATAGAGGAGACAACTTGATCATTTTGATGATGATTCCATCAAAGAGCTGAGAAATGATGTATCTTTAGAGATAAAGTCCATTAGATTTTAAGTAAACCTGTTGAGGGCTAATACAATTGCATTCTTCACAAGGGATGCTCCTTCTATAACCTTTACTGAGAACAAACTTCATGAAATCAGATTAAAGCAGGATGAAAATATACAAAATCAAAATATTACCTCTAGCAATATGGAAATGGTACATAATGTACAAAATAAATTGAAGTAAGCCCATAAGATTATAATAGAAAGGAGAATGAATGCATGCACTCAAATTCTAAATGAAAACATGCTGGAAGTCAAGAACCATGTTACCAAGGGAGTCAATTTTTTGGATGAATGACTCTATATAGCCAAGAACTCCCTTACAGTAACTGTTAGTGAAGAAGTCATAAAGGGGGAGAAGGTAATGATCAAAGATAACACTGAGAAAGTTGTTTGGATTACCAATGTAATAAGAGGTTCATTGGGCTTGAGCAATATTCCTATAATAATAATTTTCCTACTGCTATTCTTAATGGATAGACTGATAGCAATCGGTATGATGATCAGTATGGTGATGATTAGTATGGGGATCAATATGTATTCAAGAGGCTGAATTCTCTGTTGAAAATATTCCTACCTTTAGCCCCGCTGCTGATCAGATAGTAATAGCCAAAGGAAAGTCTATTGCTGAAGAAGAGGAAGAGATCGAGCTCAGCAAAAAAGGGTACGGAGAAGAGATGGAGACTAGAACAGACTTGGAAAATGGAGTCCTCAATCAAGGATAATAATCTTGTCTGCCTAGGATCAAATCAATGATAAGAAAACTGATAGGAAAAAGCTGTATAGCTCCCTAGAATCGGCTAAGTTAGAATGGAATATAGAGGTCAGGAGGAAGTGAAAGTCATTATTTTTAAGATAGCTTGCAACCTAGATGGGGGGTTAATAGGTTTGTTAGTATATTATGACTTTCTTTAAGTTTCTTCTGTAAGTTCTTAGTGTCTTAGCAGTTATCAACTTTCAAGAACATACAATAAAGAAACAACACAGAAAAGCACACAGAGAATATATAGTAGTTCCCCAGATTATGGGTACGTCCACTCTCCTCCCACTTTTCTAAGTTCCAATTAGACAAGGTACTTCTCCAAAACATAGCTCAAAGAGCTTACACCTCTAATCCCTCAGGATCTCTAAGTCTCCTCCAAGACTTACAACTCTGGCACTAAGCCCTACAACTTAGAGATCAACTAATCACCTACCTTAGGCCAAAGGACTACTAATTAGCCTGGCAGGACATCCCTACCATAAGGAGAATGACTCTCCTACATCTCAGTCCCAAATCCCCTACCTCAGATCCAAAGGCTCCTACAACTCAGGCACAAGTGCCCTATAACTAAAAGAGAATGACTCTCTTACCTCAGGCTCAAAATTCGTACAGCTCAGTGATCAAATGATCACCTACCTAAGATCCAAGCTGGATCTTACACTCAGAGAGTATAAGTCTCTTATAGCTTAGGAAAATTTGCCCTACCTTAGGCTCAAGAGCCCTACAGCTCAGATCCAAAAGGATCCTACAGAAATACAATTGTTTTAATTAATTTTACATAGAGAAATTTCTCAGTGTCAACTACTAGAGCTGAGTTATCTCATATCTATCTGTCTTCACAGCAGCAGGAAGATGTTCCTTAATAAAAGGCTGCCTCTGCTGGAATTAACTTAGAATTTTGTTTCTGAACTTGTTGTAGAAGACTGAAGATCTACTAGGTCTTGATTTCTTCAAACAACTAACTGAACCTACAGAAGACTGAAGGTTCTCCTCTCTTTCATTATCAGAAATATTTTTGATCTTGCTGTAGCAAAAGACAATCCTACAGTTAACTAAACTTTTTGTTCTGCTGGACGACTTCAAGCTTTTTTAAGGCATCAATTGTGAGGAAGATGAAGTCTATCTGCTCTTTTATTTTTGAATAAAACCGTCAAGTTTTTGTTTGACATCTAGAAGATGTCCCTTTTATCTTCCACTGATTAACGGCTCCAAGAAGATATGGGGACCACCTGCAGCAGATAGCTGCATCTTGATTTAATAGAAGAAAACATACATTAGACCTCCTGTAGTGTTTTTCGTGTTCTATAGCTTTCCCACACTAAATTTGAACTCAGTTGACTTTGCTAACATCACAATTTATGGACTTAGCCAAAATCAAACAACTTTAGTATAGGCATTGACTGAGTAAGCTTCACTCAATGCCAAAACACTTAAACAGATTTTTTATCACTAGGCGTTGAGTGAGCAACCTTCACTCAATGCAAAACACTTAAAAAAAAGTTCTCTGTCATTAGGCGTTGAGTGAGCAATCTTCACTCATTGCAAAAACACTTAGAAAAGATTTTTGTCATCAGGCGTTCAGTGAGCAACCTTCACTTAACGCTAAAACTCTTAGAAAAGTTTTCTATCACATGTATCTGGCATTGAGTGAATTGGCTTCATGCAACGCTTGTGGACTTAGACAGTTTTCTATCCCTCCACATCTTTACTTTGTGACCACCTTTCACATCACTTGGAATACCTGTCCTATCAATATTTTAAGGACTAACCTGTATGCATGACCTTAAGAATACATCAAAAACAACTTCATGTTTATCATTAACATGATTGACTTCTTCAAATCTGGGACATTATGGGTAATGGCCCCAACAATCTCCCACTATTTGAAGAAGTCAAAACCCTCAATCAATTGAGTCAATTATATACACTAACATATGCAATAGTAGAATATTAACTTAAGACAAGAGAAGAAGTTTTAGTTACCACACCTCTTTGCCTGTAGGGTGATCATCATCACACCTGCTCCCCCTGAATTGATGGTACCTAGTCTTAATGATCAATTTGATCATATCCTTCTAATAGTTCTGATACCACTTATACCCTTCTCATCCTGTCCATTTGATACCAGATTATATCTTTCTCCTCCACCTTTTTTACTTCAGTAAATAGTCAGGGAGGCACTGATTATCTGCTCCCCCTTTTTGAGTACAGATAAGATGTAGGTGAACCACTTGAGAGTGCTGGAGCAGTGCTGGATTTTCTCCCCCTCAACTGAAGAACCATCTATCATGCTTCCTGATAGACACTTTAGTCTACACCATCTAGATAGTACTTCAATCAGCATGATACCATTCAATATATACAACTTGAAAGATCTTCAATTCGCTGAAGTACTTGTCCACCTGTAAGATGGAATACAACCTGCAACAATATGAGGAGCAACTAAAACTATACCAGGTTCAACATACCCAATTCAAACTTGAAGGTGTTGAACTTTGCTTCATCTAGTGGCTTAGTGAAGATGTCAGCCACTTGTTTGTCTGTAGGGACAAACTCAAGGTTGATATCATCACATTCAACATACTCCCTAATGAAATGATATCTAACCTCAATATGCTTAATCCTGCTATGAGAGACAGGATTCCTAGCAATTGAGATTGCATTAGAAGAATCACAATATAAGGGACTTCTACTTATCTGGAGGTTATAACCTTGGAGTTGATGCTGGATCCACAACAATTGAGCACAATACCTACCTATTGAGATGTACTCTGACTCTGCAATTGAGATTGCAACACTTGATTTCTTCTTGCTTCTCCAAGATACTAGTCTTCCTCCTAAGAACTAACAGGTGCCATAAGTACTCTTCCTGTCCTATTTGCATCCTATAAAATCTATATCTGAATAGCCTATTAGTTCAAACAACCCATTCCTAGGGTACCATAGAACAATATCTGGTGTACCCTTAAGATAACTCAAAATTCTCTATGCAACAGAGTATTGAGATTCTTTAGTGCAAGCCTGATACCTAGCATAAACCAATGTAGCATACATGATGTCTGGCCTACTTGTAATTAGATATATATGGGAGTCAATTATCCCTCTATACAAAGTTTCATCAATAGGTTTCCCTGCCTCATCTTTGCCTATAGCCATACTTGACCCCATGGGAGTTTTCATGGTGGAGGAATTATCCATTCCAACCTTCTTGGTTTACTCCCTGGTGAACTTAGTTTGTGATATGGACAAGCCATCACATGTCTGTCTAACTTGGAGGCCCAAGAATAACTTGAGTTCACCCATATTTGTTATCTCAAACTTTCCTTGCATAAGTTTGGCGAACTTCCTGCAAGGGTTGTCATTAATAGATCTAAATATAATGTCATCTACATATATCTGGACTAGGATGATCTTTCCCTTAGATTCCCTTAGGAATAGGGTCTTGTCTATCTTCCTCCTTGAGAATTTGTTCTCAATGAAGAAGCTGGAAAAAGTCTCTTACCATGCTCTAGGAGCTTGCTTCAGCCCATATAGAGTATTCCTAAGACTATAAATAGAATCAGGTGAGTTAGGAACAATAAAACCTGGAGGTTGCTCAACATAGGCTTCTTCCTTTATATCATCATTTATGAAGGCTGACTTTACATCCATCTTGAAGACCTTGAATCCCTTGTGTGCAGCATATGCAAGGAACAGTTTGATGTCCTCCAATCTTGCTACATGGGCAAAGATTTGATCAAAATCAATACCTTCCTTTTTTCCTGTACCCCTTAGATACTAGTCTTGCCTTGTTCTTGATTATAATGTCATTTTCATCAAGTTTATTCCTGTAAATTCACTTGACACCAATGATATTATGTCCTTCTAGTTTGGGAACAAGCTTCTAAACTATACATCTCTTAAACAAGTTTAGTTCTTCTTGCATAGCAATAATCCAGAACTGATCTATGTTAGCCTCTTCAAAGTTCTTTGTCTCAGCTTATGACAGTAACCTTGAGTAGAGTGTTGTGTTGATACTTCTGTTCCTAGTCATTATTCCTTGGCTGGCATCTCCAATGATTTGGCCTCTTGGATGATCCCTCAAATGCTTGATTGTTGGAGGCAATCTATCTTAAGCTTCAGCTACTTGGGCATCTTCTTACTGATCTTCATCCACCACATTTATGTCTTTCAGTCCCTCTACTGGAATATACAATTTATCTTGGATAAATTGACCTGCTTCCTTAATAGGTTTCTGGTCCATCATCTGTTCTGTACCTGCAGTACTAGAAGAGGAGCCACTACTAGAAAAGTGAGTACTGGCTACACTTTTTTAGCCAGGGACTAAAAATCATGGATAATACACTAATATTAGTCACGATTGCAAAAACCGTGGTTAATAGTTATTTTATAGCCAGAGTTATAAATTGTGTGGCTAATACAAATGTATTAGCCATGAAAAATAATATTCATGACCAAAACCCGCGCGTTTATTTACCCTCTAACTTTTTCATCGCGATCTCAACCCATGCCATTACTCCACGCCGCAGACCCTCCCCTTGCGACTTCACAGAACAGCCCTTCCCACTCGTGACTCCATTCCGCAGCCCCTCTCGCTAGCTACTCCATGCAACAGCTTCCACATCTCCTCTCCGATCAACATCTCGCAACCATCGATCTCCACTGTTCTGCACTAGATTTATGTTCTAGCGGTGTTATCAATAGCTATGCATGGACGACAGCTCCGGCGACAAATCAGAGACGATACCTTTCTTTCTCGCCTTCCCTAGCTCTCTGTTCTAGCCACATAGTTGACTACTTTGCGTGGTCGATGGCTCCGACGACGAATCAGCGATGATACTGGGCTTTCTCGCTTCTACACATGCTCAACTACTTTAAGTAGCTTCCTTCTACATCTTTATTATATAAGGAAACTATTAATTAGGGCATGGTATAACATTTAAATCCAAAAAGGCCCTCATAAAAATAGTTTTGGTGGGTTAATCTTGGGGTATTTTGGTATTTTTTTCCGGATTGGTATATTTCCAATACTATTCACAGCCTCAAAATCGCGATACACCTTCCTCCCAATCGCGAGAGCCCATACGCCTTCCTCTTCCCGGCTTAGGTCTTGCACATTTTTGGCTTCTTCCTCCCGATTGGAACAATGGGGGCCTCCACAGGTTAGGTCTTCTTCCTCCTAATGGCGCTGCTTGGCTTCTTCCTCCCCATAGCAGTTATTCCTCCGCAAGGTTCGACATTCTTACTCCTAATGGCAACATTCGCAGGTTAGGTCTTCTTTCTCCTAATGGCGCTGCTTGGCATCTTCCTCCCCATAGCAGCGATTGGTGCCTCCACATGGTTCAGTCTTCTTACTCCTAATGACAACATTAGCAGGTTAGGTCTTCTTTCTCCAAATGGCGCTGCTTGGCTTCTTCCTCCTAATTAACGAAGCCTTTGCCGAGCATCTTTGAATATGTACATTTGCATCAACTTAATTTGTGTTAATTAAGCTTTCATCGAGCATCTTTGATAGTTTTGCAAATGTCGTAAGGCTTAGGCTTGGCCTTTTGGTTTATGATTTGGCATTCTGTGCAAAGTTTTCACATTTTTGAATCAAAAGTGGGGGTTCTAGACTTGAATGTTCGCCAAATTCTACAAGTAATTTCATTCACCTCTTGCTCAGGAAAAGTGGGGATTCCTAATTTGTTCTCCTTCTCTTGCTTTGTGCACCTCAAGTCCATATCCATCAGGTTAATTTTGACCCCAATGAAGACCCCGATGATGGGCCAGGTCACTTTGTAAGTAACTCAATAGTCGGTAGTGGGCACGATAATTTTTTTGTTAATGTTTGCTCAAGCGAACGTGCGCCAACGAAAGGGGGGGGGGGTAAAATGAGAATAACACAATTTTGTTCTCTTGAGGCTTGCAGTTTTTTTATCTGCGTTATATTTATTCTGAATATTTTGTTTATGATCATCTTTCTGTATCAATATTTATTGTCAAAGCTTTATGTGCTATTATTTGTTTTTCTTTTGAGAAAGGCAATGATGATTTATGGATAAGCCATGAGCAATGGTAATAGTATTGAGGATAGCCCAATACTTGGATTCTTATTAGGCAACCCATACTATCATTGTTTAAATTAGAATGGTTGGATATAATTCAATGAGAGTAGCACCTCTCCAAGGAGGATTTTGGAAGACATCTGAGCCTTTCTTTGTGTGTATGGGGGGGGGGAATCATATATTATATTGTGATTTGAACACTTTCCACCTTGCTACAACTAATAGATCCCAAAATGCCCTCATAAAAATAGTTTTGGTGTGTTAATGTTGGGGTATTTTGGTATTTTGGACTTCTTCCTCCAAATGGCACATTCACTGGTTAGGTCTTCTTCCCCCTAATGGTGATGCTTGGCTTCTTCCTCCTAATTAACAAAGCCTTTGTCGAGCATCTTTGAATCTGTACATTTGCATCAAATTAATTTGTGTTAATTAAGCTTTCATCGAGCATCTTTGATAGTTTTGCAAATGTCGTTAGGCTTAGGCATTGCCTTTAGGCTTAAGATTTGGCATTCTGTGCAAAGTTTTCACATTTTTGATTCAAAAGTGGGGGTTCTGGACATGAATGTTCGCCAACTGCTATATAACAAAATAAATGTTCAAGTTCTTCCAAGTAATTTCATTCACCTCTTGCTCATGAAAAGTGGGGATTCCTAATTTGTTCTCTCCTTCTCTTGCTTTGTGTACCTCAAGTCCATATCCATCAGGTTAATTTTGATCCCAACGAAGACCTCGGTGATGGGACAGGTAAGCCCATCGGTAGCTCAACCGCCGGTAGCGGGAATGACCATTTTTTGTTAATGTAGGCTCAAGCGAACGTGCGCCAACGAAGGGGGGGGGGTGAAAAAAGAATAGCACAATTTTGATCTCTTGAGGCTTGCAGTTTTTTATCTGCGTTATATTTATTCTAAATATCCTTTTTATGATCATATTTCTGTATCAATATTTATTTTCAAAGCATTATATGCTATTATTTTTTTCTTTTGAGAAAGGCAATGACGATTCATGGATAAGCCATGACCAATGGTAATAGTATTGAGGATGGCCCAATACTTGGATTCTTTTTAGGCAACCCATACTAGCATTATTGAAATTGGAATGTTTCATATCATTAAATGAGAGTAGTACCTCTCCATGGAGGATTTTGGAAGACATCTGAGCCTTTCTTTGTGGGTGGAAGAAGTCATATATTAAATTTTTATTTGAACCCTTTCAACCTAGCTACAACTAATATTATTCATATGTTATCTTTATTACCTATGGAAACCCCTAATGAGGGCATGGTGTAACATTTAAATCCAAAAATGCCCTCATAAAAATAGTTTTAGTGGGTTAGTCTTGGTGTATTTTGGTCTTTTTCCGGATTAGGGCTTAATAATATACCTTCAATCGTTTCCTACACTATTCACAGCCTCAAAATCACGATACACCTTCTTCCCCCTCCCAATCGCGAGATCCCATATGCCTTCTTCTTCCCGGCTTAGGTCTTGCGCATTTTTGGCTTCTCCCTCTCGATCGTAGCGATATGCTCACTGTTGTTTTATAACTCCTAGCTTTGAAAAAAATTTCTTGCGATGAAATAATCATTCTTGCTACAAATTCTTCAGAATATTTAAAACTGAAATATTGCTTCGTCTACAAGCTTATGTTGCATCGAATGGTCTCAATTACATTTTATTCCTCTTCGTTATAGTTTTGCTAAATTTCTAAAGTTAGTTGCTTATTATTTATGCAAGTCTTGAAGTTATAACAATATATCACTTTCGGAGCCAATGCTCATAAGTTTGTCTACTTGGAGCAATCAGCCAATGGGCTGATCAACAATCTTCGCCTTTCTCATATTTACTGGGGTATTGGCATGGCAATTTCTTCCTGTGCGTAGAATGCTGATGGCCCAATTGATGTAGCGTTATACGCGCGACACGAATATTAGCGCAGTTAAGGTTCTCTCTCGACGTCCCAACTAATTTGCGACTCGCACAGAAAGTTATTCTAGCCCAGACGTTTGTAATTTTTACCGTTCTGATGCTAACGTACGGGTAGCCAATCCGTTATAGACCGAACAACGGCTATAGGCCGAGATTCGATCAAGCTAAAAGGACGACTATTGCGTCCGAACGAGCGGAGTTGTACCAAAAGAGATCTACCCAAAAAAAATACGATTCGCAAGAAAAGGTAGATCTCTCCCAACAAAAAGAAACGAGGCCCGCCAAGCCTACTCGAATTTAAATAGATCAAGATAGACGCAAAAATTATTTCAAGAAATCCACGATTAATTCAAAGCTATCAAGATTGCACACCAACGTTTTTTTCCACCACAAGAAATTATCAAGAGGGAAATAATCTTAAGACAAGTAGAAGGTTTCGTTACCCCACTCGGAGATAGATCTAGATATTGATCTATGCCAAAGGTTGATCGCCCTTCAACGGTTCCACCGGTAGTATGCCGGATGGAGAGAAAACTTTCCGTCTTCCTCACGTCACGCCGGAACAGAGATCTTTGAAGCCCAATCTTCTTGTAGAGGCCGGTCACAAGTTGGAGAGAGAAAAGGTGGTGGGGTGGGGAGGCCGATTATTATGAGTGGGAGTTGATCTTGCTCGAGAGGGGCGGCTATTGTTGAGGGTGGTGGTGGAGAGATGGGCGGCCGAAGTTGGAGGAGAGGAGGAGGGAAGGTAGGCCGGCGGCCAAGAGGAGGAGAGGTGGAGGAGGGGCGGCGGTTCCTAGGTTGGCCGAACCTAAGGAGGAGGAGAAGGCCTATTTCGGCAAGAATAGGAGAAGGAAAGTGAGAGGAAGGAGGAGATTCCAAATCAAGGGGATTTTGAAATTTCAATAGCTTATCATCAATCTTCAATAATAAATCCTACAATATCATGCCTATTTATAGGCTTACAACAACTCAAGGCTATATGCAGCCCAACTCATAGAAATAATAATAAAGTCCAAACAAAACAAAAATAATTAAAACAATAACATATAATTTAATTAATACTTATAATAGAATTATTATATGTATTAATTAATTATTAGGATGTCGCGGGCGGAGATTGTAACGGCGATGGCGCTTATCAAACTTTTGTCACGGCGACGCGCGTCTTTGATTGGAGGGGCACATTCATCCGTAAGCGTTCCGGTACCATCGTCATGTTGAGGGCCGTCGTCGCCATCAATCCTCCCCCGCTTGAAAGTACTCATCCCCGATGAGTTGCCTGGAATGTACTGGCGGAGAAGATTTTCATCCAAAAGGGCAACCTTTGCTTCCGGGAGCCATGAATCATCAGAAGCTGGACGATCACGCCAACGAATCAAGTAGCGGTGAATGTCACCACGTGGCGAGGAGAGCACTTCATCTCGAAGAATCCTGTCAGGCAAAAAGGTGGTCCTGGGGAACCTTGGAAAAACGTTAATCAAAGAAGATGAAAAATTTTCTGCATCAACATCCAACGTACCTCCAGTGGAGACCGATGTAGAGAGCGATCCAGGAACCAACTCACCCCAAACCCATTAGAAATTTCAGTGGACCCAAACGGGCAGACAGACAATTCAAGTGGTGGAGAAACATAAGGCGTTAAATCCGAAACATTGAAAATAGGGGAAATTCCCCAATCAGTGGGTAACTCTAATAAAAATGTGTTTTCTCCTAACTTCTTTAAGATTCGAAATGGGCCGGCTCGCCGATTCGCTAACTTTTTTATGGTGTCCGAAGGCAACCGTTCAGGGATGAGACGCACCATAACCAAATCGCCAACTTTTAAGGGAGACATTCTCTTATGTATGTTAGCATTAGATAGATAAATCGCATATTGTCTGGCTAGCGTGTCTTTAATGTGCTTATGCAAAAGGAGATCATAATGAGCATAATCCGGGGTGAGTTTCGGCGACAAACTAGAGGGAAAATAAAGAGACGCAACAAGGGTGATTAATTCTTTTAAAGTGCGCCTAAGAATCATACTATCGTGGGGAGTGAAACCATGTGCTACGTGACTCAACCCGAATACGGAGGATATAGGGGTTAAGTCAGGGGGGACGGGAGCCTTCACATCAAAGATGACTTCAAATGGCTCCAAAGTCGCAGTTCTAATTCGAAAATTATTATGACCACACTTGGCATGCAGATATGCCAAGGGAATCTGCGCATCATAAATACTAAGAGAGTTGGACGCTCTCAGGTGTGACAAGAGGTGCGAGCGAGACGACTCATGGGGCCATACCGTGGCCACTAACAGAAATAAGTAGGGTGACACCAGCGGAACTACATCAGGTGGCACCAATATGATAACATCAGGTGGCGCTAACGGGACTTCATCAGGGGGTAGAAAAACATGTGCAAATAGACCGATAGAGTAAGCACATCGAGACACAACTAGGATAATAGGTCTAATGGCCACAGAATCAGAATCAACAACAGTCGTGGACATAACCATAGATGGATACGTAGCGTAACGAACCGTCAAAGGTGATATGCCCAACGGAGGGGCCCGCAAGGTTGGCCAAGTACCATGATCCAGATCAGAAATACAAAACTTGTGTTCAAATGGGTCCGCTAGTCGGATCAACCGATCAGGAGGGAGAGTCGGTAAAATTAAAACTGGGAGAGAGTCGAGATCAAATTTAATTTCATGCGATGGAGTTAGCGTCAGGGGACGCTCATCCGGGTAGACATCAATAACGTCTTCCAAAAATAGCACTCTCTCACTAGGACAAACTTCCAACACGTCAATCACGACATCAGTAGCAGTACAAATCTCACGAATGGGAGCATCGATAGATTCCGGAGGAGGGGCTAAGTCATTCCCCATGCCAAAATACGGATTTATCGTCCAAGTAACATACTCCGGGTGTAAGCCATCATAATCAACCGAAAAATCAAACAGAGGATTTTCTCTCAAAGAAAATTCATCTGGCTCGTCACCACCTAACTCACTATCAGAGAAACATTCGCCATTAGATGACTCTATCAGCTCACTGGATACAACACCCAAATCAGACTCAATAATGGTTTCAGAAACATTGACGAGGGGAAGTGGAGATAATTCCTCAAAGGAGAAACCCTCATCCAAGTCACTAGGGTAACCGATCTCCTCATCGTCAATACAGTCGTCAATAATATCGGCCTCATCCTCAGTGACGGGCACAGTCCTAAACTCGGCCTTGGACTCATCAGGGGAGTCATCAACTAAGTCAGGCAGCTCAGGGGATAAGTCAGTCTTATAATCAGGTAGGGGTCTAGTGCCCTGGCAGGGAGGAGTAATGACATGAGACGTCCTAGTACGGGAGCACGGGGGGACGTACTGATTCGACGTAGGCAAAGTCTTAGGCGACAACTCACTAAAATAATCAGACGACGGAGAGCGACAGTATGGAGGGTAATACTCATCCGTTAATAAACTCTTCATAATCTGCCAACCGACATGTGAGTCGACGGAGGGCATTCCCAAACGCTTCTCCTCGTTGAGCCAGAAGGTATAGGCTCAACCCAATAGTTGAAATCTCGCAATGGGAAACCTATGGGGATCCACAATGTGATTTTGCTCAAAATAACACTCCATGTCTTCCACCCAACGTAATAACACTCGCGGTCCACCTAGCCCATCATAGGTCGGAGCAGGAATCCTAACATGCCTAGAGGTGCGCGGTGGCGGTGCTACTTGACTAGCCTTTAGTTGAGCAACTAAAGCAGTAATCTCATCCACTATTGGGGAATGGATAGATTTCCCTACGAACCTATTGGGTTCTATAGTTTTTCCTCGGGAGGCGTTGACATCATGCGCCATTTCAGAGGGAACCGGAGAGAACACTCAACCGGAATCGGGGCACATGCAAAGAAGAAAATTAGCCTGGTCCTATTTATTTTCACAAAAAGATTTGTTCCCGCTAATTTTTCAAAATAAGATATATTTTTTTTTTGATATTCTTGCTAGAAAAAATATGGAGATTATTAATTAATTTTTTTTTTCTGAATTTTGCTGAAAAATAAAAATTTAGGATGCTATTGGCAGACCACCAAAAAAAAATATTTTTTTTCCCTTTATTTTTTTGTTTGAAAAATTTTGTGCACGTGCGTGTCGGCCTACTAAGATTAATTAGGATGGTGCCAATTAAGAAATCGACACAACCTCCCTCTGATACCAAATTGATGTAGCGTTATACGCGCGACACGAATATTAGCGCAGTTAAGGTTCTCTCTCGACGTCCCAACTAATTTGCGACTCGCACAGAAAGTTATTCTAGCCCAGACGTTTGTAATTTTTACCGTTCTGATGCTAACGTACGGGTAGCCAATCCGTTATAGACCGAACAACGGCTATAGGCCGAGATTCGATCAAGCTAAAAGGACGACTATTGCGTCCGAACGAGCGGAGTTGTACCAAAAGAGATCTACCCAAAAAAAATACGATTCGCAAGAAAAGGTAGATCTCTCCCAACAAAAAGAAACGAAGCCCGCCAAGCCTACTCGAATTTAAATAGATCAAGATAGATGCAAAAATTATTTCAAGAAATCCATGATTAATTCAAAGCTATCAAGATTGCACACCAACGTTTTTTTCCACCACAAGAAATTATCAAGAGGGAAATAATCTCAAGACAAGTAGAAGGTTTCGTTACCCCACTCGGAGATAGATCTAGATATTGATCTATGCCAAAGGTTGATCGCCCTTCAACGGTTCCACCGGTAGTATGTCGGATGGAGAGAAAACTTTCCGTCTTCCTCGCGTCACGCCGGAACCAAGATCTTTGAAGCCCAATCTTCTTGTAGAGGCCGGTCACAAGTTGGAGAGAGAAAAGGTGGTGGGGTGGGGAGGCCGATTATTATGAGTGGGAGTTGATCTTGCTCGAGAGGGGCGGCTATTGTTGAGGGTGGTGGTGGAGAGATGGGCGGCCGAAGTTGGAGGAGAGGAGGAGGGAAGGTAGGCCGGCGGCCAAGAGGAGGAGAGGTGGAGGAGGGGCGGCGGTTCCTAGGTTGGCCGAACCTAAGGAGGAGGAGAAGGCCTATTTCGGCAAGAATAGGAGAAGGAAAGTGAGAGGAAGGAGGAGATTCCAAATCAAGGGGATTTTGAAATTTCAATAGCTTATCATCAATCTTCAATAATAAATCCTACAATATCATGCCTATTTATAGGCTTACAACAACTCAAGGCTATATGCAGCCCAACTCATAGAAATAATAATAAAGTCCAAACAAAACAAAAATAATTAAAACAATAACATATAATTTAATTAATACTTATAATAGAATTATTATATGTATTAATTAATTATTAGGATGTCGCGGGCGGAGATTGTAACGGCGATGGCGCTTATCAAACTTTTGTCACGGCGACGCGCGTCTTTGATTGGAGGGGCACATTCATCCGTAAGCGTTCCGGTACCATCATCATGTTGAGGGCCGTCGTCGCCATCACCAATACCCGGGCATATAGGGGGGCGTGACACAGCCAGAAAAAATATCTATAAATTGAAGGGATCTTCAAGGGTTGGTCATCCAGATTTTGAGAGGGGAGGTGCTGCCAATCAGATTCTTGAGTTCTTTTTATATGTTCTTTCTTGTTTTCTCTCTCTCTCTCTCTTTCATCTATTTCAAGCCTTCTTGGCTTTTCATTCATGAAAATATTGTAATAGTGTAGTAATTTCATTTTCTAGTATGATAGTAGTGTTGGCAAGCTCTCATTCCAAGTTATTGTAACTTTCATTTCAACTTGTAGCTCCCTTTTGATTTAATAAAAAAGCTCATTACTTCTTAGCCTCTTTTCTTATTTTTTCTTGTTTATGAACCTTTTTCTTACTTATAATAATCTTCTATAGTGCACTAGTTGTAAGTTAAATTAGTTCTATTTTTTGTACTTTTCTATAATAAAAGTTTTGAACTAGTTTTATCTCTCCTCTTCTTCTCCTTCTCAACTTCTTTATTTCTTTTTTGCTTAATTTCTCTAATGGGTTCCTACCACTCTTTCTTCTCTCCCCCTCCATAATGAGTAACTAATTCCTCATTGTACTCGATCTTGATGATCTGAGGATTAGTTGATTAGTTATGATGCTCTAACTCTCTTTCTCTTTATAGAATTTTGACCTTCGATTTACTCTTCATTTATTTCGAATGAAACTTTATTATTGATATATAGTTTTCATTCATGCTTTCATTCTTCGCTAGCCGAGAGGCCGATAGTATGAAGTGAGCACTTAATAGTAAAGAGAGTTGCATGCGCCTCTCGAGAGAGAATGGCGTAAATATCCCAGATTGGAGTCAAATCCAATAGCAGGGTTCACTACTTAAAGCGAGCGTTAGGTGTTCCGATACTGGACGAGAGTTCGGTCGGATCTTCCTAACCTCAGTTTGGCACTTCTTCGAGAGGATTGTGTTCAAGCTTCGTGAACCCCCACAGTCAAGGTATCTTCATTTTATTAAGTTAAAGTTTGTTATTGCATTCTTGATTAATTTATGCCAAAGAAAGTCAAGATTGAGTACTACAACTTAATCATCGTTTAGTCCCTTTCTTTTAATTGCAAGTAATTTTCTCTCTTCTCTAATTTAGTAAGAGCTCCCAAAAAGAACTTTTATTTGATAAGATAATAGTAACTCCTTGAAGTAGAAGTAATCAAATCACCCCGGGTAATACGTCCTTGATATTAAACTTAATATCTTATACTATATGTGATAAGGTACACTTGCCTTCAACAAATATAGAATCGGAGAACATCTCAAAACCTCACTTTCACCTTCTCCTTCCTTAACTTTTTCATCTCCAAGCATAACCACTTCTCCACGTGATTTTTATATCAAGTTTTTGGCACCGTTTCCGAGGAATATTAGTTTAGATATTATGAAAAGACAATAACTATTAATTTTACGGTTTCTTTTTGCAGCTTTTTTATATCTCTCCCACTTCTCTTTCTTTTTAGTGTATGACACGAGGAAGCTCTTAAAATATTCCTTTTTATCATGAGATAGAGAACACCGCTTTGCGTCACCTTCGATCTCGTGATCAAGAATCATATTTAGGCATCGAAGAGTCGATTGGGGACACTGCCACAAAAACTATGGATCTCAATCCGCCCAACCCAAATGAGCCCCAGCAAAGGACAATATCTTATAATGCGCGACCAAATCTGGAGGGTACACAATCATGTATTGTCCGCCCTATGGTGGAAAACAATAACTTTGATATCAAGTCCAGCATTATACAAATGGTGCAGCAGTGGGTGACCTTCGATGGTCTCCCAGACGAGGATCCCAATTGCAACATTTTAAATTTTCTAGAAATATGTGATACTTTTAAAATCAATGGAGTCTCAGATGAGGCCATTTGATTACGTCTCTTCCCTTTCTCTTTGCGGTCAAAGGCCAAGCAGTGGCTGAACTCTCCTTCTAAAGGGTCCATCACTACGTGGGCCGAAATGGCGGAGAAATTTCTTACAAAGTACTTCCCACCTACGAAGAACGCCAAATTGCGCACAGATATTGCATCCTTAATGCAAATAGACTTGGAGACTCTCTACGATACGTCAGAGCGCTTCAAGGAGCTATTCCGAAGGTGCCCACACCACGCGCTTCCCACTTGGCAACAAGTGCAAATATTCTATAACGGCTTAAATTCCTTAACAAGGCAAATAATCCACGTAGCATCTGGGGGAACGTTAAATTACAAAACCCCTGAGGCCGCTCAGGAACTTTTTGAGGAAATGGTTATGAATTTATATCAATGGAATGCGCCCCGTGTGAGGCGTAACAAAGCGGCGAGAGTCTTTGAAATTGATGCTACCTCGAACCTTGCCCTCCAAGTTGAGCGCTTAACAAAGCAAGTGGCGGAGAAGACTGCTTCCTCTGCAACTTCTCCTTGGAATAATAATTATAATAATTTTTCTATGTTAGAAGAGCAGGATGACTTCATGGGAAATATGCCTCGGCCTTCCTATAAACCGAACAACGCACCATACAATAACACATACAATGCATGTTATAGGAACCATACTAATTTCTCATGGAGCAACCAAGGAAACGCTCAACAACCCCATAACCCTCCTCAGGATCGTAACCCAACATTCAATCTAGCTCCCCCCCTAAATTTAAATCCACCCGGTTTCCAACCGCAACCGGCAAAGCCCCCTTCACTTGAAGAAGTCTTTGCCAAATACGTTGTAACAAATGAAACAAATATCAAGAATATTGTCGGGTCCACCAAAAAATTTGAAAACCAAGTTGGCCAACTCGCAAAGATAATTTTCGAGCGGCAACAAGGAGCTCTACCAGGAAATACCGAGCAAAATCCAAGAGAAAGTGCAAACGCATTTACTCTCCGTAGTGGAAAAGAAGTTGTTTTACCATATGAACCCGAGGTATCTCTCTCTCCTCCTCCTCCTGTTATTTTAGCTTCAAATTTGCCTACTGCGCTTACGCCGTATGCCTCTAGCTCAAATTTACCGTATCCGTCTAAGCTCAAATATGAACGAGCCGAAGAAAGTTAAAATTTTTTTTTAGAAATTCTAAAACAAATTCATATAAACGCGCCGTTCTACAAGGCAATCTCTCAAATGCCGAAATATGTGAAATATCTCAAAGTGATACTATCAAATTAGAAAAAGCTCGAGAATATTTCGCATATTTCCTTAAATGCAGAATGCACCGCGGTCGTGCTCAACAAATTACCCAGTAAAGTGAATGACCCGAGAAGGTTCTCAATCTCCTGCCTATTCGGTAATTCGTTGGTTAAACCTGCATTGTCGGACTTAGGAGAAAGCATAAATCTCAGGCCTTTTTCATTGTTTAATAAATTAGGTCTAGGATCTCCGAACCCCACTCATATGAGCATTCAACTAGCCGATTGTTCTGTTAAGTATCCGGTAGGGATTATGGAAGATTTCTTTGTCAAGGTGGACAAATTCATCTTCCCGGTGGATTTTTTCATCCTAGACATCGAAGAGGATGCTAATGTACCCCTCATACTCAACCTCCCCTTCCTTGCCACCTCCCGCACTATTATTGATGTTAGTGATGGAAAGATCCTCCTTAGGGTTGGAGATGATGAAATCACTTTCAGCATTAATCCCTCAATGCGTAACACCCAAGAGCACGATGATTCCTGCTTTAATCTAGAGGAGTGCTTCAAAAATGAATTTTTTGCACCTTCTGAATTAGTCTCCCGCACTACCCTCCCCGAATCACTACCCATCGACACCCTAAAATTCAAAACCTCTTACGAGGAACCACCCACCTTGGAGCTTAAGAAACTCCCCCCTCATCTAAAGTATCTCTTCCTTGAAATTGACTCTAAGCTACCAGTTATTATCTCCTCATCTCTGAGCAACTCAGAAATTTTTGAGTTGACTCTAGTTTTACAAAATCATCGCCATGCAATTGCATGCCAGTAAACTGACTTAAAGGGGATTAACTCATCATTCTGCACACACAAGATTTTCCTAGATAATACTTCCCGTAGTACTATCCAGCCCCAATGACGTTTAAATCCAAACATGAAGGATGTCGTGAAGGCTGAGGTTATTAAACTTCTAGATGAGGGAATTATCTACCCCATCTCCGACAGTCTTTGAGTGAGCCCAGTATAAGTCATACCAAAGAAAGGAGGAGTCACAGTAGTAGCCAATGAAAATAATGAATTAATTCCAACTCGTACTATTATGGATTGGTGGATGTGCATTGATTATCATAAACACAATGATGCCACCCGAAAAGACCACTTCCCGCTCCCCTTTATCGACCAAATCTTAGAACGCCTTGCGGTCCTCCTTTTATTGCTTTCTCGATGGTCTCTCAGGGTACTTTCAAATCCCTATTTTACCTAAAGACTAAGAGAAGACTACCTTTACCTGTCCCTTTGGCACCTTTTCTTATAAAAGGATGTCATTTGGTTTATGTAACGCGCCGGCTACATTTTAGCGATGCATGCTGGCGATATTCGACGAGTTGGTAGAAGAGTTCATGGAGGTATTCATGGACGACTTCTCAGTGTTTGGTAGTTCTTTTGAGAATTGTTTAAAAAATCTCGAGCGTGTGTTGATTCGTTGTGAGGAAACTAACTTAGCCCTTAACTGGGAGAAATGCAACTTTATGGTCCGAGATGTATTGGTCCTCGAACATAAGATATCAGGCAAGGGGATCAAGGTTGACTGGGCCAAGATCGAAGTTATTGAAAAACTCCAGCCTCTAACGAATATAAAAGCCATTCCTAGTTTTCTAGGGCACGCAGGGTTTTATCGGCGTTTTATCCAAAACTTTTCCAAAATTACGAAGCCGATAACCCTTCTTCTCGAGAAAGACTCATCTTTCATTTTTAACAGAGATTGTCTTCTTGCTTTTTATTTAATAAAAGACTAATTAGTAAACTCCCCGATTCTAGTTGCTCCGGATTGGTCGCTTCCTTTTGATATCATGTGCGATGCGAGTGATATTGTGGTAGGCGTGGTCTTAGGCCAATGGGTGGATAAATTCTTCCACCTAATTTATTATGCAAGCAAGACAATCACGTCTGCACAAGCCAAGTACACCACCACCGATAAAGAGCTCCTAGCGATCGTTTTTTCCTTCGATAAGTTTAGGTCTTATATCACCTTCTCCAAAGTAATCATATTCACGAATCACTCGGTCGTTTTCTTTTTATTAAGTAATGCCGATGTCAAGCCCCGCCTTTTGCAATGGATCCTCCTCTTGTAGGAGTTTGATTTAGAGATCTAGTACAAATGGATGCCAAAAATTTGGTGGCCGACCATTTATCGTGTTTAGAAAACCCCGCCAGCGAAACATTAATGGAAGCCGACATTAACGATAAATTCCCTGAAGAGTGCCTTATCGCTCTCAAAAATTCAAAAGATTATCTCACGCCCTGGTTCGCCGACTTGGCCAATTATTTAGTAGCTTGGGTTTTGCCAAAGGAGTTCTCAAGTAAAAAAAAGAAGAAATTCTTTTCTAACTTAAAGAATTACTTTTGGGAATGGGAAGACCCTTTCTTATTCCGAGTCTATGTGGATCAGGTAGTGCGGCATTGCATATCGAGTGAGGAAGGAGTGAAAATATTGGGGCATTTCCACGAGGGACCAACGAGTTGTCATTATCAAGCAAACCGTACAACAAGGAAGGCGCTTGAGGCGGGCTTTTATTGGCCCACGTTATTCAAAGAAGCTCACACCCTGGTGAGTACTTGCGATTGTTGCAAGCGGGTGGGAAATATCTCACGAAGGGACGAGATGCCTCAAAATATTTTCCTAGAATGTGAAATCTTGGATCTTTGGGCATCTACTTCATTGGCCCCCTCCCTCCATCTTATCAAAACAAATTCATTCTCGTTGCTGTCGAATATGTATCAAGGTGGAGGGAAGCGCAAGCTCTCCCTACCAATGATGCATGATTCGTAGTTAAATTTCTAAACAAAATATTCTCTCGATTTGGCACGCCACACGCTATAGTTAGTGATAGGGGAACCCATTTCTACAATATCTAGTTCGCCAAAATATTGCCAAAATATGGTGTAACGCACAAACTTTCCACCGCCTATCACCCCTAGACGAAAGGTCAAGTCGAGGTTGTTAATCATGAATTGAAACATAATTTAGATAAAACTGTATCTATACATAGGAAGGATTGGTCACTAAAACTAGATGATGCCCTATTGGCCTATCGAACGGCATATAAGACAGCCATCGGCTGCACACCATATCGATTGGTTTATGACAAGGATTGCCACCTTCCGGTTTAGTTAGAGCACCGTTCATTTTGGGCGCTCCAAACATTAAATCTAGATCATACCCTAACTGCTGAACAACGTAAATTTTAGCTAAATGAACTCGACAAGTGGCGCGTGAATGCGTACGAGAGTAATAGGCTTTATATAGAGCAAACAAAGTTTTATCAGGACAAAAATATTAAATTTCCTAAAACTTTTCGTCAGGCGATCTCGTCCTTCTTTATAACTCTTAACTTCACCTCTTTTCGGGTAAATTAAAATCGCGATGGTCTAGCCCCTTTATTGTTAAAGAGGCTTGGCCATATAGGACGGTTCTCATTTTGCACTCGGATAAGGGTGAATTCAATGTAAATGGTCACCTATTAAAGCTCTATTTGTCAAACGACTTAATTCCCACTATGACAAAACAATTTGTGTTATCAAACTATTGAACCTTTTTTTTATTATTTGGACTGTAATAATAATTTAAGACTTCTTATTACTGGACAATATTCTTTTGGGTCGAACTCAAATGACCTTTAAACATAGGGCGCTATTGGGAGGCAACCCAAGGTTCTATTTTTCTATTTTCTTTATTTTTCACTATTTTCCCCGGGAGGCTCCGTCATGCTGAGGTTCTGTGATCATCGGCTCCAACATTGTTGATTACACCTGAAGTTCAGGATGATAGCTGAAGAAGTTCCAAAGCATAAGCATGGGGGAGCGGCATCACCCAGCCATTCGCAACTCGCAAATCCGGGGAAGTACCTGTTTTAATTTATTTAATTTCTGTTTTCTCTATAAACTTATCTCTCTCTCCTTCCTCTCCTTTTTCCATTGAGGACAATATTTAACTTTAAGTATGGGGGAATGTGTTTCCTTAGTTTACTTTTAAAATAAAAAAAATCCCAAATTAAATTGAATTAATTTTTGCCAAATCAATAAGTACCCCGCAACTTTGAATTTTATTGTTTTTTATGCTCATGTCTACTTGCTTAGTTAGAATAAATAAGATTAATGTTTTATTTAAATATGTTTAGCAAGTAGTAAATTGACTCATGTTGTGTTCCTATTTAGGGTAGTATGCTATTTTTGAAAAATTGCATGAATTTTTCTTCACTTTTCCTTAGCCTCCTTTTCTATTTCTTTTACTTTCATAAAACCTATCATCCTTTATTTTTCCTTATTAAAATATTTTTAAACGTTAATTAGTATTAAGTATAGTAGACACAAACCATTCTAGATTCTTATTATCACTATTTTCATGAAAGCAAATTCTCTATTTTCTATTTTTGCACTTATCTTTTTTGAAATTTCAAAGCTTTACTTTGAGTAGATTTAGGAAGCACGAAAATTATTTAGGCATTTCTTTTGAAATGTTTGAGCCTTTACAACCCTCCTAAAAATAATCATTGCAATCCAATTTGTTCCTTTTCCTTTCCTTTTTGTAGCCCCACTTTTTATTTCACCACGACCAAATTGCTTACTTATATGCACACTTTAAATTTATTATTGAGCTTTAATTGCTAATGTGCCTCTTTTTGAAAAAATTTGTGGAAAATCCTTGTAATATCTTTTGCTACAAAAGTGGAAACATTTAAGTATGAAAAAAATTAAAAAAATGATATATTTGATGAAAAAAGTAAAAGAAAATAAAAAAAATGTGTGAAATTTTTTTATTTTGGCCAGCATTATTTTGGCAAAGCTCACTTCTTTTTGTTTTAAGTGTGTAATTACCACTCGTATTTATCTTTTTAAAATCACACCCTTAAAAACCTAAGACTAACTGTAGGCCTAATTAAAGGACTAGTGATTTATGCTTCCTACGTTTACTTTTTAGTATAGTAGCGAGAAACTTGATTGAGTAAGTTTTTTTGTTAGAAATATTGATCTTTGTCTTGATTGACTATGATTTTAATTTGTCTGTTAGACTTTAGTAGTGACTCAATGAGCTTTTTACTCATTACTTTATTAAGTTTTAATTCTGTAAAAAAAATTTGGGATAATTTGTTTTTATATTAGTGAAATTTATAAAATTTTGTGCTTAGTTTAAGTAGGAATTTTCAGTTCTTTTTCAAAATTTATCTATCTCTAAATTCCCGTCTTACTTATTTACAACATTTTTAAACTTTTCAATTAATCTTCTATATTTTCGCTAACTCGTACTCTTTGTCTGAGGATAGGCAAGATAATAAGTATGGGGGAATTTTATGAAGCATAATTTAGCTTAGTTTATTAGGGCAAAAATGTTTATATTCTCGTTTAAATCTTTTACATTTTGTATTTTTAGGTTCTTTTTAGTTTATTTTCTCAATTATTGATTCTAACTTAGTTTAGTTTATGTTTTTGTAGGTTTTAGTTTTTTTTATCCTGTTACACGCCCCAGGTCACGCCATATCTGGGTGTGTCATTAGGGCGTGTGATCCAAATGGAATGAAGCAATCGGTCTGAAGTCAGATTCAGGAAATTCATCATACAGGCCTCAAGTCACGCCCGTGTACCACCTCCCACGGGTGTTTACCTAAGGCGTGTCTCGCCATGTACAGAAGAATCGCCACAGCATGACTTTTATGCCATCTACCATCGCATCGTAGCTTACACGCCCGTACACACAGGCATATCATTGGGGCGCGTGACTCAACCACGCCCCCTGTCACTTCCAACATTTAATTTCAGCCAGAAAAGTCGCACCGAATGTGACACTCCCCAAGTACACGCCCTACCCGATTATGTAGGGGGGAATTACCCAGCCAGAAAAAAATATCTATAAATTGAAGGGATCTCCAAGGGTTGGTCATCCAGATTTTGAGAGGGGAGGTGCTGCCAATCAAATTCTTGAGTTTTTTTTATGTGTTCTTCCTTATTTTTCTCTCTCTCTCTCTCTCTCTCTCTCTCTCTTTTATTTCAAGCCTTCTTGGCTTTTCATTTCATGCAAATGTAGTAATAGTGTTGTGAATTCATTTTCTAGTATGATAGTAGTGTTGCCCAACTCTCATTTCAAGTTATTGTGCTTTCATTTAAACTTATAGCTCCCTTTTGATTTAATAAAAAAGATAATTTCTTCTTAGCCTCTTTTCTTATTTTTTCTAGTTTATGAACCCTTTTCTTACTTGTTATAATCTTCTATAGTGCACTAGTTGTAAGTTAAATTAGTTCTCTTTTATTTACTCTTCTATAATAGAAGTTTTGAACTAGTTTTATCACTCCTCTTCTCCTCCTTCTCAACTTCTTTCTTTCTCTTTTGCTTAATTTATCTAATGGGTTCCTACCACTCTTTCTTCTCTTCCCCTCCATAATGAGTAACTAATTCCTCATTGTACTTGATCTTGATGATCTGAGGATGAGTTGATCAGTTAGGATGCTCTAACTCTTTTTCCCTTTTTAGAATTTAGACCTTCGATTTACTCTTGATTTATTTCGAATGAAACTTTATTATAGATATATAGTTTTCATTTATGCTTTCATTCTTGGCTAGCCGAGCGGCCGATAGTTTGAAGTGAGCGCTCAAGAGTAAATCGAGTTGCATGCGCCTCTCGAAAGAGAATGATGTAAATCTCCTGGATTTGAGTCAAATCAAATAGCGGGGTTTACTACTTAAAGCGATCGTTAGGTGTTCGGATACGGTACGAGAGTTTGGTATGATCTTCCTAACCTCAGTTGGGCACTTCTTCAAGAGGAGCGTGTTCAAGCTTCGAGAACCCCCACGGTCAAGGTATCTTCATTTTTTTAATTTAAAGTTTGTTATTGCATTCTTGATTAATTTATGCAAAGAAAGTCAAGATCGAGTACTACAGCTTAATCATCATTTAGCCCCTTTCTTTTAATTGCAAGTAATTTTCTCTCTTCATTAATTTAGTAAGCCCAAAAAGAAATTTTATTTGATAAGATAATTGTAACACCTTGAAGTAGAAGTAATCAAATCACCCCGGGTAATATGACCTTGATATTGAACTTAATATCCTAAACAATATGCGATAAGGTACACTTGCCTTCACCGAATATAGAATCAGAGAACATCTCGTAACCTCACTTTCACCTTCTCCTTCCTTAACTTTTTCTTCTCCACGCATAACCCCTTCTCCACGTGATTTTTATATCAACCAGCAACTTCAAACTCTCATGGAATGTCTTCAAATCTCATCACTAGATCGGTCTCAATTGAGACTTATATCTCTTCTAGTCGATCTAAGATACTAGCACAGAGGGAGATGGGGAGAAGTCAACCTTCTAGAGTGGCTAAAGTCAGGCTGAGCATCGGGTTGCCATTTTTGGTGGTGTTGTTTTCGATTTCAGGTGCTCTGCCTCCTCCTACCTAGAGAACTCAAAATCTTCAAGGGAATGTTGGAACCGATTACTGAGGGTCTAGGGAAGCTTTTAAAAGAATCAGTTGGGGGAGAGGAGGGTTCTAAGCTTCAATGACCATTAATGGACATGGGGGAGAGTTTTCAGCCATGTTGGTTAAGTGAATCCAGCCACTGAATGGCTTAGAAAACCCATTGATCTTCTCCTAACTAATCAGAGAAGATGAATCCATCCTTTTAGATTAAATGTGGAGGCCCCTTGCCTCCATTGACCATGAATGGCCTTTACTTCCTCACTTTCTCTCTCCTCCATTAAAGGGGAAACTTGGTTTCTCTCTCCTAATCACCATATCATGAATTTAAATGGCATTTTAGGTAAATGTAAGCCTCCTAAAACTTGTGGACCACTCTAATTGGGCTTGGTTGGGTTAACTTGAGTTAATTTGACCCAAATTTGGTTCAGTAGACTTTGGTCAATTTTGCCTTTTGGGTTAACCCCAATGGGTCCTTAGTGACTCATTGGCCTCCCTTAAGGTCTAGGGATATATATATATAGGGTTGGTTTGGGCACCTTGGAGGTCACTTGACCCTAGTTAGGGCACATTTACCATTTTAGGGTTTAGGTTGACTTTGGTCAACTTGACCTCTTGGGTTGACCCCAATGGGCCCTTAGTGGCCCAATGAACCTCCTATTGTTTTAGGAAGGTTCAAGTGGGGTCAAGGAGTCAAGGTGAAGCCCTAAAGTCAAACCCTAGGTTTGGTGATTTGGTTGTGCTATTTGCATACCTGGGTGATTTCTACTTCCATGCCCTAGTTTACCTGGTCATCTTGAGCTTCCTAGGGTTTTTTCATGACCTAATCATGACAAAACCACTCCTTTGGGTGTAGTTTTTTGAGGGATGTTACAAATCCCAATACATAAAAATAAAAATTTCGTCCCCGAAATTAAGGTTAGGCCTACGGGGTTCTACTAAATTTAAAGCATGTAACAGCCCTTAGAAAGTTAAAGGTATACCTGACTCAAAGAGATCAGGGTATTTCTACTGCATCAGATCCCGTGGCACCTAAGTATGCTCCTCCTACACATGATTCCTCCACAGGACCTTGACTAGCAGAACCTTCTTGCGCCACAAGACCCATACTACTTTATCGTCGATCATGACCGACTCCAGACTGACCGATCGATCAGATGCTACATGGCCATCTGTGATAGAAATCTGCTGCTCTAGTCATAGTAGAGCCCTCTGAAGGGAGGAGACGTGGAAGACATCGTGCAATCCTGCCAACTCCGGCGGTAGCTCCAGTCTGTAAGCTAAGGGGTCGATCCGCTCTAGGATCGTGAAGGGGACTATATACCTCAGACTGAGCTTCTTCCACCCGTATAACCGTGAGACTCCATACATCAGACATATCTTCAAGAAGACCCAGTCTCCAACCTGGAACTCCACAAGACGATGTCGCGCACCGTAATATTTGGCCTGTTTGCTTTGGGCCCAGAGCATCATATCTCGAATTAGTCTAACCTGAGCATCAGTGTCCTCTACAAACACTGAGTCGAGTGCCTTTGGATCCTCATCCTGGATCTAAGATAGTTATATCCTGTACCTCTATCTGTACAATGCCTCATATAGGGCCCTGCCTATACTTGTCTGATGAATTTTATTGTACAAAACTCGATGAGTGGAAACATTCTCACCCATAGCTCCCCGTGGTCCAGGATGCGCAAGAGCAAAAGATCCTCAAGTATACGGTTGGTACGCTCCGTCATTCCGCCCTTCTGAGGGTGGAAGGTCGTACTGAATGTCAACCGGGACCCCAGATGATCCTGGACTGACCTTTACTCTCTAGACGTAAACTGCCCGTCTTGATCCGACACAATCGACCTCGCCACGCAAAGATAGTGGACAAACTGCTCCACGAACTTGCACACCAAATCACCAACAGGAGCATCCTTCTTGAACGGAATAAATCTGGCCACCTTCGTTAACCTGTCTACGATCACCCATATTTAATCGTTTCCCGTATGTGATCGAGGGAGACCATGAATGAAATCCATGGCTATGCCATTGAACTTCCACTCCGGCACCGGTAGTGGATGCAATATTCAGGTCAAACTCCTACACTCTGCCTTTACAAGCTGACAAGGCTCGCAGTACATCACAAAATAAGTGATATCCTTCTTCATGACCAGCCAATACATAGCCCTCTTCAAATCTGCTGTCATCTTAAAAATCCCTGGGTGCACTGAGTACCGGTTACCATGTGCCTCTGCAATAATATCCTCCTATATATGGCCTCCTGCCAATATATAAACTCTGCCTCTAAAGCACAGAAGCCCATCCCTCAAAGAGTAGTCCCCAGTCGTGCCTTCCTCCAAGGCCATGAATATTGGCTCCATCATCGCATCCAGCCTCTGTCCATCTCTGATGCGATCTCGTATGTCATCGGTGACACTCATCGAAGCAAGTTACTCCTCATAAAGCTCTAGATTGTGCTCGGGTACCAGAGACATTTTCATTTCCTTAAACATCTATATTAACTCCATGGCCATTAGCTGGGGCTCTTCTCCTAATGTGGTCGCTCTCCGGCTCAGTGCATCTGCCACTACATTTGCCTTCCCGGGATGGTAATACATTGTGTACTGTATTCTTACAGGAACTCCACCCAGAGACTCTATCGGAAGTTCAGCTACTTCTATGTATCTATATACTTCCAATTCTTGTGATCCGAGAAAATGTCGCAGTGGACACCATAGAGGTAGTGCCGCTAGATCTTTAGAGCGAAGATAACAACTCCCATCTCAAAGTCATGTAACAGGTAGTCTTGCTAGTGTTTCTTCAACTAGCAGGGGGTATAAGCTATCACATGCCCATTCTGCATCATAACATCACCAATCCCCTTATACGACACATCCATATAAACTGAAACCCTTCCTTCTCTGATGGAAGGGCAAGGATATGGGTTGGGGTAAGACGACCCTTTAGCTCCTAGAAGGCAGCCTCACACTATGGCATCCATACAAAAGGTGCCTCCTTCTTCATCAAGGATGTAACCGGAAGGGGAATCCAGAAGAATCCCTCCATGAACTTCAGGTAGTAACCAACAAGTCCTAGGAAACTCCGTACGTTTGTGGCCGTCTTCAGCGGTGGCCAATCTCGTACCTCCTGGATCTTCGCTGGGTCCACTACTAGTCCTGTTCTACTGACAATATGGCCCAAGAAAGCCACCTCCTTCAGCCAAAACTGGCAATTACTAAACTTAACATACAAATAGTGCTCTCGGAGCCTCTTCAGGGTAAGTGCTAGATGACGAGCATGTTCCTCCTCTGTCATCGAGTAAATTAGGATGTCATCCATAAAAATGATGATGAATACGTCGAGATATGCCTCGAACACCCGGTTCATTAGACTCATGAACGCATATGGTGCATTCGTGAGCCCAAAGGGCATCACGGTGAACTCATATAGTCCATATCTGCTATTGAAAGTGGTCTTCAGTATGTCCTCCTTCTAAATCTGCAACTATTAATTACCTGACCTTAAATCCGGCTTCAAAAACAAGTGAGCACCCTCTAATTAGTCAAATTGCAAATCGATCCTTGGCAGAGGATATGTGTTCCGGACCGTCAGCCTGTTCAATGCTCTATAATCAATGGACAATCTGAGTGTTTCGTCCTTCTTCTTCACAAATAATACTGGAACCCCCCATGGCGAGGAACTCGGACAGACAAACCCAAATTACACTAACTCCTGTAGCTGGCTTCGAAACTCTACCAACTCTTTCGAGGGCATACGATAAGGAGCTCTGGATACCAGCTTGGCCCCCGACACGAGCTGTATCTGAAAGTCTTTCTCCCGATGCGATGACAACCTTGACAACTTATCTGGAAATACATCTGCAAAATCTTGTACCACCGGAATGATAACCATAAGGTCCTAGGTCTCGGTCATCTCGAACATCACCTAATAGACCTCATCCCCCTATAGGTGGGCCTTGATAGCCTGAGCCGAAGAAAGTAGTTTGTGGGAGATCGGAATAGTACCTTCAAAGGTCGCATAAGTGCTGTTGTATCTGAGTACGACCTTCTTCGATGGGAAATGATTCTTAGCATGGTTCCAAGCGAGCCATGACATTCCCAAAACAAGATCAAAATCTGACAAGCTTGAAAGTGAGGGGATAGATCACAGTAACTCTAGAGGGGGGTGAATAGAGTTAAAAAATATTTGATTAATTTTTATAGCGAAATAAAAATAAGTGATCTTTATATGTATAAAGGCAGAAAACAAAAACAATCACAGCACACAGAAAATAAAAATTAGAGCAATACAGAAGACACAAAGATTTTATAGTGGTTCCCCTAAACTTGGGTAAATCCACTCTTCTACCACCCGGGTAGGAATGCACTACAGGTTTTTGATCTGGTATCCTGCCACCATAATATTTATTTTCTAAGGGAGATATAGCAACCCTTTGTTTTGACCAGGTGCACAAAAACTAAACCAAGTCTTTTGATCAGGAGACTTGACAATCAAAAGATAACTTTTTCAGGGAGTTAAAAACTCTTTGTACAAGAGAGTTAAAAAGAAAATGATGTTGTCTTATCTTTCTCAAAGCACTGAGAAGACTAGTGGATGTTGTTCTTGTCAAAGCTCCCCCTAAGATGTAGAAGAGATTAGGATAATGAGAGCTTTGCTCAGGGTGTAGGGCTTTAGGTTGAAGATTGATCTTCTGGAAACTCATACACTGATGAAGATTGTTTGTCTCTAAAGAGAAGTAAAACTGAAGAAGACTGAGTATTATGAGAGCTGTGTTCTTCTTTCAGTTTTCGATATATACAAATCAAGAGCTTCTGTATCTTCTATGTTTTTCAATTTTCTGAAGAAACTATTTTATATATCCCTTGTAGAAAAAAAATCAGCTTTTGAATTTGAAATCCTATCCTTGAATGATGGCTGAAATCCTGGAAGTTGAACGGCTAAAAAATGTCTTTAATTTGTTTCCTCAACTGTCCCAGTAAATAAGCTAAATAATTACTCTGTGAATACCATAATTAATGATGCATTGGAACGACTATATTCTAAGGAATATGGAGCATTAATTATCAGAACATTATAGACATATAATAAAAAAATTGAAATTAAACTTCCTTAGTCAATATTGGAAAACAATCTGAGCTCCAAGATCGTCGAACTGAGATCTTCTTTTCGTTGTGCTGAACTTCTGGGAAGAGATCAGAGTTTGTCGATCTCAGCTAAGATTTCGTCGAGCTCAGCTCAAAGAAGAAGTTTGAGTTCGTCGATCTCAGCTAGGATTTCGTCGAACTTAGCTCAGAGAAAGAACTGAGTTCATCGATCTCCGATCGGTGAAAGTCGAGCTTAGTTCAACAATCTTCAAATGACTTTTCTGCTCATGGAAAATTTCTTTTCTCCAAAGGTCTTCTGTCTTTGTGTCTTCTGAAGGTTGATCCAACTAAACTAAGTTTGTTGACCTGACTTAGACCTAGAAAAAGACTTATGACCCTAGACTATACAATGTGGATCATCTGAGAATCTTAATAGGGAACCTAGCCCAAATAACCTTTAAACAAGGTGGGGTTCCAACAATATCCCCCTATTTGGTTGAGGTCACTATGAACAATAATAAAGGAAAATCACAAAGCAGAAAAAAATATCTGGCAAAATTATAATTATTCAGCAGATATAGGGCTGTGTGAAAAAAAAATACACAAATAAACCAGTTCAAATCAAATATTGAACAAGCAAAATTGTCAGGCTTTCTTTGAATCATTTTTCTTTTCATCAGCAACTGGTTTAGTGAAGGTAATTTCTCTGTTTGGATCAGCAGCTTGCTGGTTTGAAATTTTCATATCTTGTGCTCCATGGATTTTAACAGTAGCAGCTCTAGGTACAACTACTTCAGGATGTAAAGACATATATGTTTCAACATAAAAAAATTGTACCTGATACTTTTCAAGCTCTTTCTTCCTGTAAGAAGATATTATTGTATATTGAGAAGTATCCTGTCCTTCTTCTTTGGCTTTCCTAATTTGAGATAGTCCTATCAGTTCTTTGAACCTGGACATCCAAGAGTTAGGATCCATCTCTGGATCACACACTAGGGAAAAAGGCCTATCAGGACTAGGTTTCTGAAAATCTTGAGCTGCTGCTGCTGTTGTTGTTTTTGAGATTGATATTATAATCTGGATGGCCTCTCTCTGCAGCTGTAAGAATATCTGGATTGATGGGAGTGAGAAGTAGATCTTTGAATTAGAGAAACATTCCCTGAGGATCTAGCTGCAGGAGGAGGAGGAGGAGGATCTCTCCTGATTTTAGGTTGAGGAGAGTATCTCCTGCTCTTCTTCCTTGCCTTCATTTTATTTTTGGAATATCTCATCCAGTTAGGGGAGTATGGAGTTAGAGTTATATTATGCAAGAAAAAAATAGGGAGTGTCAGTTGTGGAGGAGGGTTTAGGAGTTGCCTTTGGTGGAACTTTCTTCTTGAACTTTCTGTTCTTAGAAAAGGAATCTTCAGAGTCATCTGATTCATCAACATCATCATCAGATTCTTTTGCAGGATTGTCATAAAGATCATTAATTCTTTTGATCATTTCATCAGAAAGAAAACGATGAGCTCCTGGCAGTGAGACTTTATCCTGAGGCTACACTTAAACTACTGGCTCTATAGTGTCTGTAACAACTTGATCTTAAGCACACTCTTCTTCTATATCTGCAAACATGATTTCATCAAGATTTGGAATGGGAGACTCAGCCCAGCCATATGTTGGAGGAGAGAAAGCCTTTGGGTCTGAGATTTCTGAATTTATAACCTTTTCACTTACTGACAAACTTGCCCTTAGTTGATCCAAAACTGAAGGACTAATAGGTGCTAAATAGCATACTATAGCCTTAGATAAATCTAGAACTGAGTTAGCAAAAACTGGAAGACTGTTGCTGTGTAAAGAATCAAAAGAATGTAGAGAAGAAACTAAATCTACTGTGGGATTTATAATTATATCACCAATAGTATTTATTTCTGAATGAACTTAATCTTCAAAACAAAACATCTCTATATCTTCTTAAGAAATCTCAATGATCTCTGTCTCTGGAACATCTGCTACTGCTACTGCTTCTCCACAGAACATCTCCCCCTGCCTGGTTTCATAGAGTCCTAAAGCCAGGCCCTTAGAAGAAGAAGGTACAAAAGAGAAGGAATCAAACTGAGCAGAGAGAATAGAGATAAGGGAAGCAAGATGGGCACTGGCCTCATCTATAAGCTTCTTAAGAGATTGAGTGATGAATTTTAGAATATCTTCAGCAATGTCAGAGAAGTTAAGATATAGGGGTTTAGGAGAAGATGGGGTATAAGAGGATTGGGGACCACAATTTTGATAATTTGACATGGCTTGAGGGAAGCTGTATGAAGGAATTCTGGAAATGTAGATGGAGTGTTGTATGGGAGAGTGGATTGAGGATTGGATTGAGGGATGGAATCTAGAAGTTGAGCTTGAATATGTGAATGATGTGGAAATGGTTGAGGAGATGGTTGAGGAGATAACAGTAGATTTAATTTGGGTTGGGTAGAGGTTGATGGAATGTCTTCAATGTGAGATGGAATTGGAGATTAAGGAGGTGGATATGAAACATCCTCAGCAATATGGATAGGTGATTGTTGTTGAGATTGTGAGACTAGAGGAGTGGAGATAGAGGGTTGTTGAAGGGGAGTTGATGAAGGAAATATGGAATGTGGTGGAGATGGAGGAGTAGAAGCTTCTATTGGGGTTGGAGAAGTGGCTATGTCAGCCCTGGTGTTCTCAAAAGCAATTCTGGAGGAGTAGGCCCTGGAGGGCTTAGGGATAGTCCTCTCCCATCTGCCAAATAAGGCAGAGGTAAGCCTCTTAGAGGCATTGATGAAACTGGTCTGGGAGACCAATAACTCTGGAGCCTTTGCCTGAAGGAAGATTCCTAGAATACTTCCTAAATTTACATCCTTTTTGTTAATTTTCTTCTTAATCAAATCAAACAAAATACCTCCCCAGTTCACTGATTTTTGGTTAACTAAGGCACACATCAGATTAAACAGGTGCCTGGAAATGTGATCATGCGCAGTGTTTTCCCAACAACACCTTGCCTACAACATCAGCCAGAAATCTATATTCTATAGATAAATTTTTCTGAAGAAGATGGTTGAGGTTTCCTGCAGTATGCCCTAACCTTGTTAGCATCTCATCAAACTCACTGCTAGAGATTTCTATTTCTTCTATACTATTAACAAACTCAAATACTTCAATCAAAAGGTTAGGAGAGAGAGGAACCTGGTGACCTGAAATTGTTCCAATCAGAACTGGTGTTTCCTGAATCTTGGCTGTGAAAACTCATTCCTTTATCTCTGTTACTAGCAATCTTATTCTGGTAGTCATAAGTTTCTGTAACCGCTGAGCTTCGAAGAGTTGTAAGATGTTCTAGAAAACTTGATCTGAATGGCTAAAGGAGTGGATGTCGATGTCGAAGCCGACATCAAATTTCATTCCGGAGAGAGTCACCGCCGAAATAGCCATTACTTGCAAGAGCAAAAAGATCAAGTGCAAAAGAACTGGAAAGTGCGGGATGGAGTTCGATGAAAACCATATTATAAGTTTTCAGAAGTTTAAATGGCGAAATCCATCCTGCGAAAAAGAAAAGCTTCGAGCTCGGTTCAACGAAAAAATTTCATGAAGAAATGATATTGTCGATCTCAGTTTGAAGAGGGGAAAAATAGATCGTCGTTCTCAGGTCAATGAAATATTTTTTTGAAGCAAGATCATCGACTTCCGTTAGACGAAAATGACTTCACACAGATATTTCATCGATCTCAGGTCGAAAAAAATTCTCAAGAAGAGTTCAGATGTCGTCGATCTCCGTTCGACGAAATATGACCAATTCTTCGACCTCGGACAGAAATAAAATTAAGCCTTCTCCATTAATCATACATAACTGATTTAAGAAGAACGGATGTTTCTTTTCATCCAAAGGTTTGGTGATGATGCCTTCTTTTTGTAAATCAGCAGAGATAAAGACAAGTTTAATTTTATTTTTTTACACACAATCTCTAATGAAATGATATCTAATTTCGATATGCTTGGTCCTACTATGATGTACTGGATTTTGTGCAATTGAAATTGCACTGGTACTATCACAAAATATAGTTTATTTTTTTAGATTGAGACCATAATCTAGGAGTTGTTTTTGAATCCACAATATTTGTGAACAATTGCTATCAGCTGCAATGTATTCATCTTTTGTAGTTGAAGTGGACACAGATGTTTGTTTCCTATAAAACCAAGACACAAGCCTATTACCATGGAACTGCCATATTCCTGATATGCTTTTCCTGTGAACTTTACATCCTGCAAAGTCAGTGTCTGAGAATCCAGATAATTCAAATTCTGACATAGTTAGATAAAAGAGTCCTAGATTTGAACAAAGCTTTATATATCTCAAAATTATTTTAAGTAAAATAAGGTGAGATTCTTTAGGGTTCACTTGGAACCTAGCAAAAAGACATGTAGCAAACATTATATCTGGTCTACTAGCTATGAGATATAATAAGGACCAAACAATAGCCCTATATGTCTTTTTATCAACTAGCTTGCCATGTTCATCAGAATCAATCACAATAATGGAAGCCATATGTGTTTTCATAGTTGAGGCTTCAGACATCCCAAATCTCTTAACTAACTCCTTAGTATATTTAGATTGGGAGATGAAAATCCCATCAGCGTATTGCTTCACTTGAAGACAAAGGAAGTATGAAAGCTCACACATGCTACTCATTTCAAACTTGGAATGCATCAGGTCAGAAAACCTTTGGCATAGTTTGGAATTAGTAGAGCCAAAAATTATGTCATATACATATATTTGTACTAACAAATTTTTATTTTTATAATGCCTGAAAAAAAAAGTTCTATCTACAATGCATCTAAAGAACTTATGCTCTAAAAGAAATCTATCTAGGGCCTCATACCAAGCTCTTGGTGCTTGCTTTAAACCATATAGAGATTTATACAATTTAAAAACAATAGAGGGATGAGTTCGAGAGATAAAACCTAGTGGTTGCTCCACATAGACTTCCACTTTGAGTTCACCATTTAAGAAAGCACTCTTGATATCCATCTGGTAGACTTTGATCTTCTTGTAGGCTGTATAGGAAAGGAATATCCTGATAGCTTCCAACCTTGCAACAGGGGCAAAGGTCTGATCATAATCAATTCCTTCCTCCGAGAATAGCCTTGAGCTACCAATCTTGCTTTGTTCCTCACTGTAGTTCCTTGTGTATCCAATTTGTTCCTGAAGAGCCATTTAGTTCCAATGACTTGGTAGTTTTTGGGTCTTGGAACTAAATTTCAAACTCTGCATCTATCAAATTGATTGAGCTCCTCTTACATTATAATAATCCATTGGGGATCTTTCTCAGCATCTTCTATGGATTGGGTTCTTGCTCAGCAAGCATGCATCAAATCTTAGTTGATTTAATTCCTTGTTTGTACACCAAATGATATGTCTCCAATCACTTGAGATATAGGGTGATCTCTAAGTGTGACAAGATATGTAGGAGGAGTTGGTTCATCAACAGCTTTGGTAAGTAATTAATCTTGTGGAATTATGTTTGTTGTTATAGGTTCAACAATTATTTCAATGATATCTTCTGCACCATCTTCATCAAATTATGGAGAAGGATGTGTTATAACCTCTTGGGTGAGATTTAAATCAACTAATTTCTCACCCAGTTGGGGTACCTGAAATAAATCTCTGGTAGAAGAATCCTTCTCCTTGTAAAATATGTTAGTTTCATCAAAAGATATATGAACAGATTTTTCCATTTTTAAAGATGATTTATTAAATACCCTATAGTCCTTGCTGAATTGGGAATATCCAAGAAAAATTCTCTCTGCAGCTTTGGCTTCAAACTTTCTAAGATGTTTCTTATTATAATTGTGTATATAACATCTACAACCAAATACTTTAAAATAGTTAACTTTAGGTTGCTTCCCTTTGAGCACTTCATAGGGAGTCTTACCCTTAAGTTTATGTATTAAACTTCTACTCAGAATATAGTTTGTTGTGCTTACAGCCTGTAACGCCCCCATTCGTCACATGGAATATAACAGAGGGTCCGGCCGGGGCCCCACGCCATATTTCACAGACAGACGAGAGAGTCACTTGAGAGTATCAAAAACCTTTATACACGCATCCTAACTCAGAGCATTCTAGTGGAAGATTTTAAGTTACAGAACTCATATCAATGAATGTCCACACTATATAAATATCACATTTATATATAACACCGGGAATGTTTACACGAGTACACCGCACACGGCCTTAAGGCCTTACAGGTTTCTCTTTACAAATATATAAGTTCATACATCGGCACGCAGGCCGGCCACACATGAAATCCAACACTTCGCACGACCTTCAAGGGCCTACCAGCAGCATGGGCTTCTGCCCGCTCAATCCAATCGGCCCGCAACACCTGCATATGGACGTCCACCCCATGGGTGATAAACAAAGCAACGGTCAGCATTCAGCTGACCAATTAAAACGACCCTACCCCTAACCCGGGGCAGTGGTTCCTTCCCTGCATGTATAGCAATCACAATATATATAGCACATACAACATCACAAACGCCGGCCTCAATGCCAGGCACTCCGTGCACTCAGGGCACCTTTATGGTTTGTACTTGGTAGGCGGGCATAAGCCTCCAAACCCCTGTTGAAGACCTCACGCACCCGTCTCACTCAGAGGTACGCACCTCACCAAAACCCGTGAGCACTACCAGTCGACCTACCCCCGTAGTGTAACAAGCCTAGGGAATTCGCCCTGCTGCTTTGCTACCAATCGACCGCTCACCCGATCTTAACATCGCCACTTGGTGGAATGGGCATAAGCCTCCAAACCCCTGTTGAAGACCTCACACGCCCACCCACTCAGAGGTGTCCGCACTCCAACAACCAGCTCTTAACAAGCATGCAACCAAAGGAGCTATGCAAAGCATCCTTCACACCAAGCACATCGTCCTCACCATCTCCATAGGCTAAACGATGAATACACGGAGTCTTCTCCGGTTCGCAATATAAACATCACCAATCCCGACATATGTCTGGATGGGCTTCACACAGCATGCCTATGCCGTACTACATACTTCCGGCTCTAGATGCAGACTCACCTGCTGGAATCGCTTACGCTTTTCCATCTCTTGATGGAGGATCCCATGCACATGCATAAACAAAGGGCTTCACCTGCCCAAGGAAGAAAGACTGTTACCCTTGACGATCGCTTCGGCGCCATGGAAGAACTAGCCCGATGGAAATCACCGCAGCGGCCTTGCCTCCGCAATGCTGAACTCCGCTCTCGATCCGGACCAACGAAGCTCCACCGGCGGCCGGAAAGCTCCTCCTCCTCCTCCTCCTCCAAGCTCTCCTCTCTTTCTTCTCTTTAGAAAGAGAATGGCTAAGTGAGAATGAGATTTCATCTCAATCCACGGCCATATAGAAGCTGGAAAGGCTTTGGACCACAAGATCCAAATAGAAGGAAACGAACGGTCGAGATCTGCTCTGAAAAACATTTCAACAGGCCTGACATGCCCTGTGACACGCCCGTGTCACAGGCCGTGTACCCCCAGTCGGTTAGCAACCGACTCAAAAGATACCAGAACACGGGCTTGGACACGCCCGTGTCGGACCTGACACGCCCGTGTCAGTCAATCGACACGCCCGTGTCACCCCTGTAACACGGCCACACATGATTGCCAAAATAACCCGAGAAGTACACGGCCAAGGCACACGCCCGTGTCCATGGCCGTGTCCCTCAAGCTCGACTATCGTCGACATCGACCGCTGCCCCACTCTCATCGACCAAGCCGTGACACGCCCTGGAACATGCCCGTGTTCCAGGCCGTGTCACCGCTTGTCGATCGCCAACCGCTAGGTCGATAACTCGACACGCCCAGGATGGACACGTGTCGGACACGCCCCAGACACGCCCTGGGACACGCCCGTGTCCCAGGCCGTGTCAAGCGACACGCCGCCCGACCTTGCCGCCTGCTAGTCGCTAGCCAACACACACGACACCTGGCTGGACACGCCCCCCGACACGCTCGTGTTGTCGGGCGTGTCAGCCCCCCTCAACAATTGTCGAGAATAATTTGTTGAGTAAACGATCCCGAGCAACCCAAGTAAGACACGCCCTGGGACACGCCCGTGTCCCAGGCCGTGTCAGCCTACAAAATCTCCATTTTGTCTTGGGGATATTTGGGGTGTTACAATCCTTCCCCCCTTAAAGAAATTTCGCCCCGAAATTTAGCGCAACACAGATGTATCAACACAACCACGCTATGCGATACAAACCAAAACGATCCAGGTTTAGAGCTCAGAGGCCGCAGCTTGTCTCGCCCCATGGAATCGTACCATCACAACTGATTGTCACAAACATAGATACATACATACATACAATATAACAAAAGATAATAAAGTGCAACTTCACTTTATTTCGGCTTCTCCGCATCTCGCAGAATCCATTTTGCGGCTTCCATTAAGTCCAAAGCATGGATTTGCTGTTCTGCTTGGTTTGCACTTTGCGGCTCCTGCAACTCAAGAGTGTAAATTCGAGGTTGCTCCCGCGATGCAGATGATTCTGCCACGGCTTTGCCCTTCTCGTCATAGGATACACCTGCCTTCTTTTCAACACCACTCCAGCAAAATCGGGCGTTATGCCCCTGCTTCCCACAAATGAAGCATGTACGCGGCCCATTCCGTCCTTGCTCAAACGTAACTCCTGACGCAACATCCGAGTTTTGTTCAGCAGGCCTGAACCGCTTCTTATCACGTTTCCTCAAATCTGATTGCTCTGATTGCGGAACTTTGAATTCGGACTTTTCCACTGCCGTATTCTTCTTCTCCCGCACCCGCTTCAAATCCTTCTCCAGCGCACTAGCGGTATGTACCAACGCTTGAAATCCTTGGTTTACTGAACTCGGGAGAGCCAACCTCTGCTCATCACGCAGTCCTTCATAGAACCTATTCGTCTTTTGCGCCTCTTCCGCAAACGTCGATCCCGCATACCGACCAAGTCTGATAAACTCATGCAGGTAATCGTCTACGGTCTTATCATCCTGCACTAGATGCTGAAATTCATTTTCCATTGCAATTCTCTGCGACATTGGCAAGTATTTCGCCCAGAATAATCCGGAGAATTTGTCCATTGATATGTCGCCCAGGTCTCTACCTCTCAACTGGTGCAACTCGATCTCATCCCACCAAAGCCTCGCCTCTCCTTCCAGTAGGAAAGTGGCTAACGGGACTTTCTGCTCCTCACTAATCCTGAGCGTAGCTAGGATTCGTTTCACTCTGGAGAGCCAATCCTCTGCCTCTGTTGGAGACGTCGTCCCGACAAACGTAGGCGGATTAAACTCCATAAATTGCTTCAGTTGCTCGTCCGCTGCTTGCACAGCAACCGGAACCTCAACATGCTCTTGCCTCGCACCAACCTGTACTGGCGCCACAGCAAGCCTCGCTTGCCCGAATGGTTGTGCTTGAAGCATAGCAAAGATCACTTCCGCAACTAAGCGCACCGTTTCCGCAGAAGGGGGAGGTGTAGGCACCTCGGCTGGTGCCGCACTCTCATCCGAACGCTGGGGCTCCGACTGCCCAGCTCCACTCCTTGTCACCTATAGGTGAACAAGAAAGCATTACTCTCCATGCTAAAACGGCAAACAAACCGAATAGACACACACACATTCCTAGTGGACATTCTTGAGTTCAATTATGCGCTCCCAACTCAACCCTAAGCTCTGATACCAAATTTGTAACGCCCCCATTCGTCACATGGAATATAACAGAGGGTCCGGCCGGGGCCCCACGCCATATTTCACAGACAGACGAGAGAGTCACTTGAGAGTATCAAAAACCTTTATACACGCATCCTAACTCAGAGCATTCTAGCGGAAGATTTTAAGTTACAGAACTCATATCAATGAATGTCCACACTATATTAATATCACATTTATATATAACACCGGGAATGTTTACACGAGTACACCGCACACGGCCTTAAGGCCTTACAGGTTTCTCTTTACAAATATATAAGTTCATACATCGGCACGCAGGCCGGCCACACATGAAATCCAACACTTCGCACGGCCTTCAAGGGCCTACCAGCAGCATGGGCTTCTGTCCGCTCAATCCAATCGGCCCGTAACACCTGCATATGGACGTCCACCCCATGGGTGATAAACAAAGCAACGGTCAGCATTCAGCTAACCAATTATAACGACCATACCCCTAACCCGGGGCAGTGGTTCCTTACCTACATGTATAGCAATCACAATATATATAGCACATACAACATCACAAACGCCGGCCTCAATGCCAGGCGCTCCGTGCACTCAGGGCACCTTTATGGTTTGTACTTGGTAGGCGGGCATAAGCCTCCAAACCCCTGTTGAAGACCTCACGCACCCGTCTCACTCAGAGGTACGCACCTCACCAAAACCCGTGAGCACTACCAGTCGACCTACCCCCGTAGTGTAACAAGCCTAGGGAATTCGCCCTGCTGCTTTGCTACCAATCGACCGCTCACCCGATCTTAACATCGCCACTTGGTGGAATGGGCATAAGCCTCCAAACCCCTGTTGAAGACCTCACGCGCCCACCCACTCAGAGGTGTCCGCACTCCAACAACCAGCTCTTAACAAGCATGCAACCAAAGGAGCTATGCAAAGCATCCTTCACACCAAGCACATCGTCCTCACCATCTCCGTAGGCTAAACGATGAATACACGGAGTCTTCTCCGGTTCACAATATAAACATCACCAATCCCGACATACGTCTGGATGGGCTTCAAACAGCATGCCTATGCCGTACTACATACTTCCGGCTCTAGATGCAGACTCACCTGCTGGAATCGCTTACGCTTTTCCATCTCTTGATGGAGGATCCCATGCACATGCATAAACAAAGGGCTTCACCTGCCCAAGGAAGAAAGACTGTTACCCTTGACGATCGCTTCGGCGCCATGGAAGAACTAGCCGGATGGAAATCACCGCAGCGGCCTTGCCTCCGCAACGCTGAACTCCGCTCTCGATCCAGACCAACGAAGCTCCACCGGCGGCCGGAAAGCTCCTCCTCCTCATCCTCCAAGCTCTCCTCTCTTTCTTCTCTTTAGAAAGGGAATGGCTAAGTGAGAATGAGATTTCATCTCAATCCACGGCCATATAGAAGCTGGAAAGGTTTTGGACCACAAGATCCAAATAGAAGGAAACGAACGGCCGAGATCTGCTCTGAAAAACATTTCAACAGGCCTGACACGCCCTGTGACATGCCCGTATCACAGGCCGTGTACCCCCAGTCGGTTAGCAACCGACTCAAAAGATACCAGAACACGGGCTTGGACACGCCCGTGTCCGACCTGACACGCCCGTGTCAGTCAATCGACACGCCCGTGTCACCCCTGTAACATTGCCACACATGATTGCCAAAATAACCCGAGAAGTACACGGCCAAGGCACACGCCCGTGTCCATGGCCGTGTCCCTCAAGCTCGACTATCGTCGACATCAACCGCTGCCCCACTCTCGTCGACCAAGCCTGGACACGCCCTGGAACACGCCCGTGTTCCAGGCCGTGTCACCGCTTGTCGACCGCCAACCGCCAGGTCGACAACTCGACACGCCCAGGATGGACACGTGTCGGACATGCCCCAGACACGCCCTGGGACACGCCCGTGTCCTAGGCCGTGTCAAGCGACACGCCGCCCGACCTTGCCGCCTGCAAGTCGCTGGCCAACACACACGACACCTGGCTGGACACGCCCCCCGAAACGCCCGTGTCGTCGGACGTGTCAGCCCCCCTCAACAATTGTCGATAATAATTTGTTGAGTAAACGATCCCGAGCAACCCAAGTAAGACACGCCCTGGGACACGCCCGTGTCCCAGGCCGTGTCAGCCTACAAAATCTACATTTTGTCTTGGGGATATTTGGGGTGTTACACAGCCTCTGCCCAAAAGGATAGGGGCAAATAAGCATCTACAAGCAAAGTCCCTGTAGATTCAATTAGAGTTCTATTTTTCCTTTCTACTACCTCATTTTGTTGAGGAGTAATATGAGCAGAGAAGCAATGCCTAATACCTTCCTTCTCATATAATTCTTGCATGAGAAGAGAATTAATCTCAGTGCCATGATCACTTTTGATCAATGCAACTAGAGTAGAGTACACATTCTAAATTCTCTTAAGAAAGTCTGTAAGAACATTGAAGTTATCTGACTTGTTTCTCAAAAAGAACACCCAAGTGAATCTAGAGAAGTCATCTACAATAACTAAAATGTAGGATTTCCCTCCCAAGCTTTGTACAACAATGAGTCCAAAGAGATCCATGTGTAACAAGTATAGAATCCTCGATGAATCACTCTTATTAATATATTTAAAGCAATTTTTGGTTTGCTTGCCTAATTGACAAGCCCTGCAGAGGCTTTCCTTCTTGTAGGGTCTACAAGGCAATCCTCTAACAAGGTTATCCCTCGATAATTTAGGAATATTTCTAAAGTTAACATGTCCTAGTATTTTATGCCATAAATTATTATTATTAATAATCTGATTTAACCAGCAAATTTCTTAACTAGCTGATTTGAAATTAACCACATAAATATTTCCTTATCTAAGTCTAGTTAAAACAGTTTTGTTATCTATTGAAGTAATAATACAGGAAGATTTAGTAAAAGATACTTGATAACCTTCATCACATAACTGGCTTATGGATATCAGGTTATGTTTTAAACCACTCACATATGCAACCTTCTTGAATGTAACAGCTCAAACTTTAACATTCACATAGCCTTTTGTTTGGCCACATTTAGAGTCTCCAAAGATCACCTTTGGTCCAAGATTTGACTTATAGTTAGTTAAGTTATCCTTGCTTCCTGTCATATGCTTTGTGCATCCACTATCCAAGTACCACTATTGCTCTGTGGTAGGATTGACAATCACTTGCAAGAAAATAGATCAGGTGTTCTTGACCCAGGTAACCTTGGGTCCTTGATTCTTTTCAAATTTAAGACTAGAAATATAAGAAAATTCTGGTTGACTCTTATAGCCTAAGGGATGGAATATTCTAGGTAGAATTATCCAATGTGTAAAGGGATTAACAAATGATTTAGATTGATTAACATTTATGGAGAAATTTAGGTTTCTGTTGAAATTATCTGAGTTTGACAAATTCCAGTAAGTTCGTCGATTTGTGTTCGACGAATAGGGATGAGTTTGTCGAACTCTGCTCAGAGAATGTATTATTCATTTTCTGTGCCCCAATTTTTTCGATAGCGGTTCGACGAACCAAATAAGTTTTGTCGATCGCAGTTAGATGATTTATTATATATAAAATCTGCATTCATAGTTCGTCGATCTGAGTTTGACGAACCATATACATTTCGTCGATCTGAGTTTGACGAACCATATACATTTCGTCGATCTGAGTTTGACGAAAAATGTTGAACATGGTTTTTATTGAAATTTTTAATTTTCCTTGTCTTTTATTTGGGTTTTTGAAATTCTTCTATTTGTTGGTTGTTGTCTTCTAATTTTTCTTTGCCCTTTTCTGATATGAATTTTATAGGTCTTGAAAGAATATTTTTCTTAAGTATTCGTGGCTGACTAGATGAAGATCCTAAGCCTAATTTATCATTAAGCCTAGTATTTACTGTGATGGTTATATCCATTAATTTAATACTTCTCCCATTTAGCATTCTTCTAATTATTTAGCCTCATTTAGTTAAGTTTTTAAAGAAATGATTTGTTCAGAAGCTATATCTAGTTCATCTTTTAGTTTTATGTTTTCAGAAAATAAATTATCATATTAAACTTATTTGTCCTTGAGAAGTTTGATTTCCTTCTCAGATTTAATTAATTCATTGACTAGTAACATAAATTAAGTTTTAAAATGTTCGTAAGTAAAATCAAAGGAGGATATTACGTGATCCTCTTCTAACTCAGAATCCTCAGCTTCTGATTCTTCAACTTCTAATGGATTGCTTTATATATTGATAGCCATCAAACAAATCTCCCTGGCTTTGGCCTCTTCTTCATCTTCACTAGAGCTAGAAGATGAAGACTCTTCTTCAGACTCACTCCAACTCTCAGCAACAAAGACTTTTTCTTTCTTCTTATGCTTGCTGGAAGAAGGCTTGATGTAGTTCTTCTTGTATTCCTTCTCTTTTCTTTTATCCTTCTTTTGAGCCTCTGGACACTCAGGTATAATGTGTCCAGGCTTCCGGCAACCATAGCAAACAATTTCCTTGGTAGGAGTCTTGTCATACCTTGGTTTGTCTTCATTCCTTGTTGACCTTCTTCGGAAGTCCTTCTTAGCCATTTTGTATAATTTCTTGGCTAAGTGGCTCATCAGCTCTTCATTTGCTTATAGTGCTTCTGATTCTTCAGATGCCTTAAATGTAATACTTTGCTCCTTTCTTCCTAGGGTGGAAGTCTTCTGTTCAACTGCTTCTATAGTCTTGATAAGCTGCTCATAAGACTTGAGCTTGCCAGGTAAAGACTCAGTAGAAATTTCATTTAGGCTTCTGGCCTCCTTGATTAGCCAGATCCTATAGTCCCATGTGCTATGGAAAAACATAAGTATCTTATCATTGATCTCAGTCAGTGCTATGTTCTTATCCATGTTCTTTAGCTCATTAATGATCAAGCTGAGTCTGTTGTACATATCAGCAAATAACTCTGATTCTTCTTTCTTAAAGTTCTCTTATTGGGAAATGAGATTAGATCTTTTATCTTTTCTTTCATCAGTTGATCCTGCTACAATCTGTTTAAGAGAATCCCAAATGGCTTTTGCTGATGTGCATTCTGCAACCTTCTAGAATATGTCATCAGACATAGTTTGGGACAGAATATTCATTGCCTTAGCATCAGCAATCTTGGCTTTCTTCTGTGCTTTAGTCCACTCAGGTGGTGGAACTGCACTGGTACTTGAAGATGTTGTTGAAGAAGTAGTAGGGGGACCTATCAAAATGGAATTATAGATATCTTACTCAATAGAATTCATATACAACCTAATCCTTGGCTTCCATAGTGCAATTTTGTTAAGGTTGTACACTGGAGGTCTGGTGCTTGAATATTCTTTATCTATGCCATGATAGAAAGAGACAATAGAGTAAATGAGATCTACTAAAGATCTTTTAGTTCAGGTGTTAGACTATGAAACCAATCAACCTTGCCTCTGATACCAATTGAAAGTGAGGGGATAGATCACACTAACTCTAGAGGGGGTGAATAGAGTTAAAAAACTTTTTATTAATTTTATAGTTAAATTAAAATAAGTGATATTTATATGTATAAAGGCAGAAAATAAAAACAATCACAACACATAGAAAAAAAAAAGAGTAATCCAGACGACACAAAGATTTTATAGTGGTTCCCCTAAACTTTGGTACATCCACTCTTCTACCACCCTGGTAGGAATCCACTATAGGTTCTTGATATGGTGCCCTGCCACCAGAATATCTATTTTTTAAGGAAGATATAACAACCCTTTGAGCTTTTGACCAGGTGCCCAATAACCAAACCAAGTCTTTTGATCAGGAGACTTGACAGCAAAAGATAACTTTCGAAGGGAGTTAAAAAACCTTTATACATGAAAGTTAAAAAGAAAATGATGTTGTCTTCTCTTTCTCAGAGGATTGAGAAGACTAGTGGATGTTATTATTGTTAAAGCTCCCCTGAGATGTAGAAAAGATTAGGAGAATGAGAGCTTTGCTGAGGGTGTAGGCCTTCAGATTGAAGATTGATCTTTAGGAAACTCTTACACTGATGAAGTTTGTTTGTCTCTGGAGAATCCTGAAGCAAAACTGAAGAAGACTGCGTAGTATGAGAGCTGTGTTCTTCTTTTAATTTTCTGTATATGCAAATCAAGAGCTTCTGTATCTTCTATGTTTTTCAAACTTCTAAAGAAACTATTTTATATATCTCTTGCAAAAAATCAGGTTTTGAAATTTAAATCCTATCCTTGAATGACTGCCGAAATCCTAAGAGTTGAACGGCTTGAAAATGTCTTTAATTTGTTTCCTCCATTGTTCCAGTAAATAAGCATAATAATTACTCTGTGAATACCATAATTAATGATTCCTTGGAATGGCTATATTCTAGAGAATATGGAGCATTAATTATCAGAGCATTATAGGCATATAATAATAAATTATGAAATCAAACTGCCTTAGTCAATACTAAAAACTAATTTGAGATCCAAGATCGTCGAACTTAGATAGTATTTTCATCGTGCTAAACTTCTGAAAAGAGATCGGAGTTCGTCGATCTCAGCTAAGATTTCAACGAGCTTTTCTAAAAGAAGAAGTCTAAGTTTGTTGATCTCAGCTAGGATTTCGTCGAACTCAGCTTAGAGAAAGAACTGAGTTCGTCGATCTCCGATCGACAAAAGTCGAGCTTAGTTCAGCAATCTTCAAATGACTTTTCTGCTCATAGAAAACTGCTTTACTCTGAAGGCCTTCTGTCTTTATGTCTTCTGAAGGTTAATCCAACCAAACTAAGTTTGTTGACCTGACCTAGACCTAGAAAAAGGCTTATGACTCTAGACTATATAATGTGTGTCATTTGAGAATCCTAATAGTGAACCTAGCCCAAATCAACCATAAACATGGTGGGTTTCCAATAATTCTTAAGATCGTCGCCGGTGCTTTATGGGTCAACCCATCAATGGTCACCCTTAGTAGGAATTTTCTAGTAGACCGGACCTCTATCCCATTAGGGAGATGCACCCTCTTAGAGACCCCCTAATAATATCGGATCCCTTCCAGGTCTCTGACAAAGTCCTCCGAGATGAAGTTGTGCGATGCCCTCGTGTCAAATAGGGTATGGGCAGGCTTGCCACATACCATCACTACCCCTAAGTTTATTAAATGTCTTAGATGTCTAGTTATAATTTCCTTCCTATTTTTAGCAATTAAACATCTATATAGCCTCTAGGAATTATTTTAATACTACTGTTGTACCTGATATCACCATCTCTGGGTTTCGGGGCTGAGCCAGCTCCAAGGCATACACCTGCCCTCTGTCCTGTCTGCGGTCACTGCCCTGGAAACCATGACCTCGAACACATCCTCAACCACCAAACTGCAGAGCAGGTGGGGAATCCTATAAAGCTGGTTGTGGAGCTTCCATCATGGGACATCTCCTTTGAAGGTGTCCCGGCTGGTAGCAATGATAGCACGTCGATGCCTTCTCCACTGGACTCGACATCTACCATATCTATATGGGCTGGGGAACCAGCACCACTGTGTTCCTATGCTCTTACCAGTCCTCCTAGCGGGGCTGGTCCCCATTCCTCCTTTCTCCATTGGCCCGACCACTCAACTGGTCTCTCCTAACACCATTCACGACATCATTTGCTAATCTTTTCCTGCCCCAGACTGTGAGCTAATCTGCCTCCAGCTTCTTGGCCATCTCCAAGATCCTGTCCAAGCTCCCATCAGAAACAAAAAGTAGGTCCTACCTCATGTCATCGTGAAGGCCCTTATAGAACCTGTTTGCATAGCCCGCATCGTCCAACTAATACGAGTCTGCAAAGCAGGCTAAATGTGTGAACTGTCTATATTACTCCAATACTTTCGTGCTACCCTGCCTCAACTGCAGGAATCTACCCTCCAACTCGTCCCTTGCCAACTATGGTACAAAATGCTCCAACAGTACTACCATGAACTCCTACCAAGAAATGTTTGAATACTCCATCCCTATAAAGGTAGTGTCCAATAGTGACTTAAACCATCTCTTCGCATGGTACTTGAAGCAAGAGATGCTAATGGCACTACCTCCTCCGTCGGGCATTGAATCCTAGTCAGCATCTTGTAAACGATATCTAGCCACTCCTTTGTATGAAATGCTGACTCTGTCCCGAGGTTGTGTAACACCCTATTTTTGACAAACTGAATTTGACTGTGAATTGACTTCGACAAATTTTACCTGCGGTCGATGAACGTCGAACAGAGGTCGATGAACAGTCAGTTATAACAATTGTTTTGAGCTCGACGAAATGTGAGTTGAGCTCGACAAAAGTTGAGTTCGACGATTTCCCATGAGCTAAACGAAATTTGTTAAGCTTGACAATTTAGCTGAGCTCGACGATCCACCTGAGCTCGACGAAATTCTGTGATGTCTCCAAGGCATGAATGTCGTGTCATATAGCTGGTAAGCGGCCAGTGAGCAGCGGATTCTGGGTCGTTCCTTCGGTTGATGAGGATCTTGTGGCTGGGGTGTAACCCGTGACCACCTAACCAGAGAAGTATGGAAGAAGGAATGTATTATTTTCTTTTTACTCTCTCTCTTCATTTTATCTTGTCTGCTCCTGTGCGTGTTCTTGAGGAGAGAAACAGGGCAAAAGCTTTTGATAGTTTGCTGGAATATATTTGGTGAAGAGAAAGTAAGAGCTGGAGCTTGATTCGTGACGAGGAAATCTTCCTGTGCATTTCCAGCCAGATAAAACTCAAACACCATGGATCCAAAGAGAACTACAAGGATAACAAGTTTCTCCCGGACAATTTAAGTCCTCAATAAGCATACTTGCATGAATCCCCTCACCAAAAGGTGAAAAAGTGTGGATTTGAAAGGGTAAATCCCAATATATTTCTTCATATAGATACAGAAATGTAGAGTACGAAATATGCATATTATGTGAAGCCCATCCGGACAGGTTGGTCTGGATTGGTGCTGTTTTATGCTTTGCGTGCTGGAGAAGCCTCCCTGATTATGTGTAGATGTACATGTTGAAAATGTGAAAGTGGGTGGGCAGTTTATTGCATTGTAGTGATGGAAGCAATTCCAGGAAATTACCCAAATGAATGAACAAGTTTGAGAATTGTTGTTTGACCTGTCTCTTAAGACCTGGGGGTCAATGTTTTGCCTGTCTCTATGAGACCTAGGGGTCAATGTTTGAGAAAATATGTATGTTGAGATGTGTATAACTTTACTATTCCATCATGTTAAGGACCCCTAAATGACATGGTCGTTAAGTTAAGTACCTCTGAATGTGTAGTCACTCGTTAAGTTAAGGACCTCTGAACGAGTAAGTTAGTCGTTAAGTTAATTACCTTTGAACGACATTGTCGTAAAGTTAAGGACCTCTGAACGACAAAGTTAACCGTTAAGTCTTGGACCTTTGAATGGTGGTGATATACGGGGAGTCATGTACACCGGAAAGGTGCCCTGAGTGCACGGGGAATGTGACCGTTGGGCCTACGTTTGTGGTGAATGGTGCTTAAAGTGCACATTATAAATGCCACGATATATGTATGATGCCTTGTTTGCAGGGATGGAGAAATGCTGCCCCGAGTAAGGGGTGGGATCGTTATAATCGGGTCAGCAAAACACTGGCCGTTGCTTTATTTGCCAAATTTTTGTGGGCCCTTTGTTCAGGTGTTGGAGAGACAAGTGGAAAATAGCGGGTGGAAGCCCATGTGCTGCGATTGGCTGGCCCTTGAAGGCCCAAAAGCGAACAATTATTGTTTTCATATATGGCCGGCCTGAGTGCCGAAGTCTGAAGCCACATAACGTTATTTAAAACAAGTGTAATAAGGCTACAGCCAAAACATGCGTTACATGTTGTTTTGTAATTATCAATCTTGTGGTATAGTTGACATTCTTGTTATATTTGGGTTCATAAATTCAATATTTCTGCTAGAATACTCTGAGTTAGGACACGTTCATAATGAACATGGATTTGGAATTCATCTAGTAACCTCTTTACCTGTCCGTAGTTTATGGCATTGAGCCAAAGCCCAATATTAGAGACATTCCTGTAATATCAGAGTTTGCAGATGTCTTTCCGAAGGAACTACCTGAGCTTCCACGCCACCGTGAGATCGACTTCCCTATGAAGTTTTTGTTAGGTGCAAAACATGTCTCTTGCTCACCATACCGTGTGGTGCCAAAGGTGTTGGCAGAATTAAAAGTTCAGTTACAAGAGTTGCTAGAGCAAGGCTTTATTTGTCCGAGTATGTCACCGTGGAGTGCACCGGTGCTATTTGTGAAAAAGAAGGACTCGAACTTGCGTCTTTACATAGATTATCGTGAGCTAAACAAGCTTACAAAAAAACAAATTTCTGATTCCTCGAATCGATGATTTATTTGATCAATTGGTTGGATGAACTATTTATTCAAAGTTGGATTTAAAGTCTGGCTATTGATAGTTGAGGATCGGGGAGAGTGATATCCCCAAGACTGCGTTTGGAATGCTATGGGCATTATGAGTTTACAGTTATATCTTTTGGACTCATGAATGCGCCATCAGTCTTTATGGATCTCATGTACAGAACCTTTAGGAAGTATTTAGACCTGTTTGTGATCGTCTTCATCGACGACATATTGGTATACTCTCAATCTGAGGGAGAACATGCGAAACATTTGAGAATGGTTTTGCACACACTAAGAAGGAATCTCGTCTATGCCAAATTTTCAAAGTGTGAGTTTTTGTTACCTTCAGTGGCTTTTCTTGGTCATGTCATAAGTGGAGAGGGGATTGCTGTAGACCCGATAAAGATTGCTACGGTACGATAGTGGCCTATACTTTCTTCAGTAACAGAAGTCAGTAGTTTTCTAGGACTTGCCGGTTACTATAGGCGCTTCGTAGAGGGATTTTCAAAGATTGTTTTACCTCTCACGACATTGACATGAAAGAATCAAAAGTTTGTATGGATGCCGGAGTGCGAGAAGGATTTTTATGAGTTAAAGAGTCTCTTGAACACGACACCAGTATTATGTTCACCATGTTGTTTAGAAGGCTTTGATATTTAATGTGATTCATCTGGGAGCGGCTTAGGCTGCGTACTTTTGCAATTCGGGAATGTGATTGCTTATGGATCTCGCCAAGTTAAAGTGCATGAGAGGAATTTTCCTGTGCACAATCTTGAATTGGCAGTCGTGATATTTGCTCTTAAATTATGGCAACACTATTTATATGGCGTGAAGATTGACATATTTACGGACCATTAGAGCCTAAAGTATTTCATAGATCAGAAAGATCTTAATATGCGATAATAGAGGTGGATGGAGTTCCTTGGGGACTACACTTTCAAGATTCATTATACTCCCGGAATGGGGAATGTCGTCGCTTATGCGTTGAGTCACAAAACTCCAACACAAGCAAACTAGTTACAGATGCATGATGAGCTTCTGATTTGTGAGTTGGAAAGTTTGGATATATCTTGTGTCGACAAGGGAATGAGTGAAGAGGTATGATTGAATTGACCGGAGGTGCAATACGACCTTACACACAGAATTTGTCAAGCTTTAGAGTTAGACGAAAGCATAAAGTGTTACATGGAAGAGATGAAGGATGGGTAAAATTCTCAGTTCTCTATAGACGCCGATCTTTTGCGAAAAGACGGTCGATTGTGCATACCGTGTAAGACCCCCCTCTCGTAACACAAGACACGGAACGAGAGGGGCCTTATGCCCAGAATAGCTGCCTTGGGGTAGCACTAACGCTCGGGCTAGCCTGTACTACAAGACGCCTATTCTATCGGCTATAACCAATATCAATATATATGCCAACCCAACCAATATAATATAAGAAATCAAATCCACACAAGCTATAAGTCCAAAAGTACAGTAATAGAGAAGCTAAACATACTTCTACAAAATAAGAGTACAGCTATAAAGTTGCCCCAAAGGGCTACAACAAAATCCTCATATACTCACATCTGCAATAGATGGTAGTGACGACACCGTCCCATCAGGCCCGGTCATCCTGGCCTGGCTGATCGGCTCCATGACCTGCTGTTCCATCTGCGGGATTTCCTCCTAAAAAGGAAGACGTAGCAACCGTTAGACATAAAGACTAAGTGGCTTCACATCCGCTCCCCTGGCAACTTCTCAGCACCGGGCGGAGAAATAGACAGTGTACAAAATATGTATATAAGCAGGAGTATAAACAAGAAAGTGGTATAATATGTAGTAAGATATTCTAACATTTATACCATCTATCATAGCATATGAATATAGAGTTATAACAGAAAGTAACTCAACTTATATGGATGCCCATACAAGCATATAAGTTGAGGGTCGTTCAGCAGTAAGTAACTCAATGTATAGGAGTGCCCATACAAACTTATACGATGTGGATCTTGTGTATCTAATGAGGTGCAATGTTATGTATGCGATGCAATGACACACCCATGATCACACACATGCAGTTGTTATGTCGACACAGACTAGTAGTTCCCACTTTTCGAGCAGGTAGCTAACTTCTCAGGCGCTATTTGTCGTGGCCAGACATTGATAGTAGAACGGGCACTTCTACTATAAAGTGGGTATCCACACTACTTCACTTAGGCCTCCGTACGCCTCAACACTAAGAACACAACACCGGAGCCCATGCATACTACGGCCCAGCGGGTTCTCTTGGGTAGATGTGCACCAAAATCCTAGCCCCGAACTGGCCTATGCGTGACACGGAAGGAACCTCGGAAATAAGTACGAGGGTCAAGCCAAACCGTTCACTTGGTACGGACGGTGCCCCGGGACATGAACACCGAGGTACAAGCCCAACCGCCTAAAGTCTATCTGTCAACTCCCATCGGTGTGATGATTGGCGAGCCCGTAGACCTGCCACACTTTCCTTAACCCAGGATTACGACACCGCGTATCGACTCACACCGCATGCAATTCCACAACACCGTGGCATGGAATGAGCCTCGGATAAAGAATGAGGACCAAGCCCAACCATCCACTTGGCACGGAAGGAACCCCGGGACATGAACACTGAGGAATAAGCCCAACCGTCCAACTTTACTTATCTCAACACGATCCCATCTAGTGACGGCAAACACCGTACATATTACCTTCCACAATGCTACCCGTAGGGAGACGACACTCTAAGCATTGGACTACTAAATTTCATTCTATCAATTCAACACACATGTGGCCATAGTTTATTCATCTATATGTCATACCAAATGATTTCAATATCATATAACAAAATGCGCATAAATGATAATCTACCAATTTATATCAAGCCATTTCGTTCGATTCAAGCTTGCTTCATAACTCGTTATACGAATTCAAATTAACGAACTTCAACCTTCATAACTCTATGGTTGTTATCATAAAAGAGTATATGTGGATCTCGAATTAGATTGCAACAATAATTCCACCGAATTTAAATCCATGTTATACACTTCCTAGAAATTTAGGTGCAACAATAATTTGGACAGCAACTTCAACCGAAGATTACCGTGGCTACTGGAATCTAGTGAGTGTGTGTAACCCCTCAATTGAAAGGTCTTTTCATTGGCTACAACTTTCATGCTTAGCCTGCAACCTAGATCAGACTATAACCCACATAAAAATTGGCTCCAAAGCCTGCAGCGTACAGAATACAATTTCTGTGCGCTTAGCCTACAACCCTTACTTCGATCAGACATTCTCATTGCTAAAGACTTCACCCGAAGGCGTGTAAAGACTCGTTGGAAAGGTAATTTCAAGGGCTACAACTTTCGTGTTTTTCGAAAGCCCAGATCAGACCACTACTTGCCTAAAAATAGCCAAGAAGGTCGCTGCGTGCAGAACAAAGATTATGAACGCATCTTGAAGCGGAATGAACGGAACCGATTCATCTTCCTCCTCAAGCCAATCACCCTAAATCGCAACCAGAAGTTCCTCCACCCTTATTATCCCTCTCAAGGCCATTCCTCTTCACGAATCCACACCCATCATCACTTTGAAGAATGGGAGGTTGAAGATGACTAGTTAGTAAAACAAAAGTTCTATATAGACCTTCCTAAGAAACCTTCTCCTCACACATCAAGACTCATTTGAGTCAAGGTCTCGCCTAAGAATATCTAAGGATCTAGCACCATGGGAGAGGGGAGGAAGCTCACCTCATTTCTTGCGGTACAACCATTTCCGGCCATGGATCTTGTCATCCTTCTCAGCGACATCACTTTTTCCTTGACGGCGGTGGCGTTTTTCCTCCTCCAAGGTTTAATCCAGCAAGATCTCCTCCTCCAGGAAGTTCTTTCAGGAAAAAGGGCTGGAATGAAGAGTGAAAATGGCTAGGGTTTTAACTTTACTTTTTATACAGAAGTGACACAGGTAGGGACACGACCGTGTCCTTACCCGTGTCCTGCTCTGGCGAAGCGGCTCGACTGCCGTTTCGTGCCCCTACACGGGTACTGACACGCCTATGTCGGTACCCATGTCCAGGTGACACGGCCGTGGTTGTGGCCATGTCAATACCCGTGTCCTGTTCAGGACACTTCTCGTCGACCTGGGCTTGAAGCACACGGGTATTCGTACACATGTAGAGACACGACCGTGTCTCTACCCGTTTACTTCTCGGGACCGATCACTCAACGCTATGCAACCAAGGAATGGCACACGGGTAGGACATGCCAGTGTCCCTACCCATGTCCAACTCGTGACAAACCACTCAACGCCCTTTTATTACCACTCACCCTGTGGACACTCAGCGCCACTGAACACGGGTAGGGACACGCCCGTGTCCCTACCCGTGTCATACTCAACAAATTTTTCAACTTATTTCCTTGTTCCCCTCGAGTGCGCACCTGATATCCAGCACTACCTTGAACCTACACCAGCTCTCCCAACACGAAAAACATGCACAAGGGGCCTAGCGCAAATCGAAACGTTACAAATCCTATAAACAAAATAAAAGATTTCGTCCCCCAAATTAGGCTAAGGCTATGGGGAGTGAAGCATACAGAAAAATAAAATATGCTTTTAAATAAAATTACCTGGAGAAAACAACTCCGGGTAGCGTCTTTGCATCAAATCCATTGGATCCCATGTGAATTCCTTTTTTCCATGATTAGACCATAGCACTTTCACCAGGGGAACACTTTTGTGGCGCAAGGTTCTTATCTCGTTGTCTACAATCCGCACCAGCTCCAGTCGCACAGACCTATCAGACGCTACAGGACCATCAATTATGGGGATATATTGATCGGGCCGTAACAGCGCCTTCCGAAGCGACGACACATGGAACACGTCGTGGAGATTCTCTAGCTCGGGCGGTAGCTCCAAATGATAGGCTAACGGGCCAACCCTTTCTAGTATAGTATAAGGACCCACATACCTCGGGCTGAGCTTCTTCATACTACGCACCCGTGACACTCCATGCATCGACCAGATTTTTCAGAAATACTTTATCACCCACTTGAAACTCCACCAGACGGTGCCTTGCATTATAATACTTCGCCTGCAAACTTTGAGCCTCTAACATGCGATCCCGTATCAGCCTAACCAACCCATCAGTGTCATCTATATATTCAACTCCCAAAATCTTCAAGTCTTAATCTTGCACCCAAGACAAGGGGGTTCTACACCTTCTTACATAAAGGGCTTCATGGGGCTCCATGTCGATGCTCGCCTGATGGCTGTTGTTATAGGAGAATTTGACCAGGGGTAAGAGCCTTTCCCACGGCTCTCCCCTATCCAACACACATAATCTCAACAGATCCTCCAATGTCCGGATGGTTCGCTAAGACTGCTCGTCCGTCTGAGGATGTAATGCGGTGCTGAAGGTAAGGCGTGAGCCCAAATACGCCTGTACCGCCTTCCACTCCTTAAAGGTAAAGCGACCATAACGGTCAGAAATTTTCGTCTTAGGAACGCCATGATACCGTACAAACTGCTCCACAAAGAGGCATACCAAGACATCCACGTGAGCCTCCTTCTTCATAGGGATAAACCGGGCTACTTTCGTCAGTAGATCAACGATCACCCATACTGAATCATTCCCTGAGCTTGAGCAAGGTAGCCCATGTACGAAGTCCATGGAAATATCCTTGAACTTCCACTCGGTGATGGGCAATGACTGTAACAAGTCGCCGGGAATCCTGCACTCTGCCTTAACCCTTTGACCCGCTTCATAATGTGTAACAAAATATCAGACATCCTTCTTCATTCCCAGCCAACACAAGGTCTTCCGTAAGCCGACGTACATCTTTGCAATTCTCGGGTGCACTGAATACTGAGAGCAATGCGCCTCTCTCAAGATATCCTCCCGGATTTTACCGTCCTTGGGAATGTAGAGCAGGCTGCGAAAATAAACGCATCCACTCCTTGCTCCACCAGGATCCGGTCTCGGATATCACAAACTATGCTCATGCTGGCCAAGTACTCCGTATATTCTGCCGAAGGAGCCTTAAATATCAAAGTAATTTCCATTTCCTCAATCATCTTAGCCAACTCCATACTCATCAACTGGGACTCTAAGCTCGAGTCCGGTATTTTTCTACTCAACGAATCAGCTATCGAGTTTGCTTTTCCAGGGTGGTAGTTCAAGGTGAACTCATAGTCGCATAGAAATTCTAACCACCGTCGTTGTCTTAAGTTCAACTCCTTCTGAGTATGGACATACTTCAAGTTTTTGTGGTCTGAAAAGATCTCGCAGTGGATGCTGTATAAATAATGCCTCCAAACCTTCAAGGTGAACACCACTGCTCCCAGCTCCAAATCATGAACTAGGTAATTGATTTCGTGCTTCTTCAATTGTCTTGAAGCATAAGCAATCACGTGCCCGTGCTGCATCAATACCGCTCCCATCCCTTAATATGACGCGTCCGTGTAAACTTGAAATCCTTCCTTCCCAGACGGAAGGACAAGGATGGGGGCGGAGGTAAGTCTATCCTTCAATTCTTGGAACACAGCTTCACATTGGGGTGTCCACTCATACGACACACCTTTCTTCGTTAGAGAAGTAAGAGAAAGAGCAATCTTTGAGAATTCCTTTACGAACTTGCGATAGTACCCAAAAAGTCCAAGGAAACTCCGCACATCGGCCGCCGACTTCAAGGGTGACCACTCCTTTACGGCACCGTATATTGGCCAGATCCACAGCTAGCCCGGCCCCACTGATCACATGACCGAAGAAGGAAACCTCCTTAAGCCAGAATTTGCATTTTGCTAAATTTGGCGTATAAGTCGTGCTCCTTCAATTTCTTCAACACCAAGGTTAGTTGCTCGCCATACTCCTCCTCCTTCCTTGAGTAGACTAGGATATCATCGATGAAAAAAATGATGAAGATGTCCAAATAGGGCTCAAATACCTTGTTCATCAGACTCATGAAAGCCGAAGGGGCATTTGTGTGCCCAAATGGCATTATGGTGAACTTGTACAACCCATATATTGAACTAAAGCCTGTTTTCTGGATGTCCCCTTCTTATATTCTCAACTGGTAATACCCCGAGGTAAGTCTAGCTTAGAAAACCAATGCGCTCCCACTAGTTGATCGAACAACTCGTCGGTCCGAGGTAGCGGGTAAGTGTTCTGCACCGTCAACCGATTGAGTTCCCGATAATCTATACACAGACGCAGGGTTACATCCTTCTTCTTCACGAACAATACAGGGGATCCCCAGGGTGACGAACTGGGGCGAACAAACCCTGACTCCACCAGTTCTTTTAGTTGAACTCTAAAATCCGCGATTTATTTCGGGGCCATTCGGTAAGGGGTCTTAGATACATGCTTGGCACCAGGTACGAGATTAATTTGGAAGTCAACCTCTCTGTGCGGGGGTAATCCTGGCAGTTTCTTAGGAAATACCTCAGGGATGTCCCACACCTGATGGGGACGACGACCCACATCTTGATGACGATGCAGTTGATGATGATCCACCACCACCATCCAAGGATCTGCGACGCCGCAACATTCGTGACGGGCAACGTTACAACCTTCGCCCTCGGCACATGAAGAACTTTAATTAATTTGAGCTTGTCTTATGTTATGTTATTTTTGGACATTTAATCTGGCCTGCGTTTAGCCAGCCTTAGCTACAATTTTTATGTTGGTCTGCGTTTAGCCGGCCATTGTTGTTTTTATTTTGATTGGGCTGCATATAGCCTTTGGTGTGTGCTTGGCTATATATTAAGCCATGAACTAGTGTAAAAGGCAATTTTGGAAGAGAATATAGAAACCCTAAAATCTTTTGCTTCCCTCACACTCTCTCTCATCTTGTGGCCGCCCCCCTCTCTCTCTCTCTCTCTTCCCCCTCCTAAAGTTTTGGCCAAGCCTTGGCCGACCACCTCCCTCCTCCTCCTTCAAGACGCCGGCCACCTACCTCTCTTCCTCCCCTTTCCTCTTCTCCCACTCCACCCCCTCTCCTCCTCACATATTGCTCTCATATTTTCGGCCAACACCAAGAAGGATCTCCACGGCTCAACAACGGATTGGGAAGGCTCTACCGGGCGTGACACGACGAAGGCGGACGTGTACATCTTCTTGGCTCATCTCCGGTAGGCTATTGGAGGGAGCAATCATTTGTTGTGGATCCAACATCTCGGATCTACAAACTCCGAGTGGGTAACGAAACCTCCTACCAAGAGTTTTCTCTTCTTAGATTTTTCTTGTCGGTGGTTGAGTTTTGGCGTGACTTTGGAAGCATCAAAATTTTCATGGTTATTTTCTTACGGATTTGCGTTATCTAGAATATTTCTTTAAACGTATTTGTTCTTGTTGGGGAAATATCCACCATTTTTTGAATCAATTTGTTTTGGTGGATTTTTCTTTGGTACAACTCCGCGCTCGTCCGGAATTAATATTATTCCCTTTAGCTTGTGTGGGTATAGGCCTATAGCCTATACTCATACTCTAACGGTTGCTAACCGTGCGCTACGTTAGTAAAAGTAAGCATATTCGGGGCTGTGTTAGTTTTTGTGTTTGGGTAAAGTGGGGCGGCGAGGGTCCTTGTTCGTAGACGTGTGTGACCACCGCGATCCGGTGGCCTACATCAAATTTGGTATCAGAGGAAGGTTGTGTTGGTTTCCCAACCGACACCATCCTCTTGCTCTTCCGTAGTAGGATTTGCGATTCTCACTTAGTTGCGCACAGCCCGTCACAAACCTTAACAAAATCTGAAATTTTGCTGAATTTGGTCTGCAATTAGTAAAAACAGAAAAAAAAAATATTTTCAGAAAAAATTAGAAAAAAAATTCTGGGAACTCTTCATATTTTTCTAAGCGTAAAAGTCAAAAAAAATAATTTTTGTTTGCTCAACGGATTCGTGTCAAAAAATCTACCTTTATAAAAATTAATCTGTCAAAACCTTTCTTAGTTTACAGTTGTTCATGCGCACAAGGCGTGGTACTGAATATTCCCCCTCCACTTCACAAATGGCTAACCACCATGATGATGACCACACACCGGCCACCATCGCGGAGCTTCGGGAAGAGTTCAACACTAGGTTTGATGCTCTGACGCAATTAATACAAGGGTTGGCTGTCAACCAAGCGGTGCCCCGTAATCCCGCTGCTGGGATACACAGACCGGGTTTTCCTCCCCAGGACGCTCACCAACGCGATGATAGGCACAACCAATATCACGAACAGGATGATGAACACCCGCCTCGAGCCCCTTATGAGTTCGATTTAGCTAGAGCAGTTAAGATTGACCCACCCTCATACGATGGTATGGGTGAACCCCAGACATTTCTAGATTGGGTCATGGAGATCGAGTGTTACTTTGAGTGGCGTAACTTAACGGACGGCGAGAAGGTGCGGGTAGCACGAATGAAGCTTATGGGTAGGGCCAAAACATTCTGGTTAAATGAAGAGAGACGATTAGGTACCGCGAATGGATTACCCCCAATTGGGTGGAATGCCATGAAAGCACTTCTGAATGATCAATATGTCCCCGCGTATCACCGAACTCAAATGTTCGACGAGTTAGCCACCCTTCGCCAGGGGAGCAAATCGGTAGCGGAGTACATGGGACTCCTTAAGGATATGATGGTACGTTGTGAGGTTAGAGAAATGCCTGAAGTTATGCTTTCCCGTTTCCGTAAGGGACTTAATCCGGACATCCAAGGCAAGCTACTGCGTTATGGTCACACGGACCTTAACACTACCTTCAATGCCGCTTTGGATATCGAAAAACATAACGCCTACAAAACCAAGGGGCGATCTTTTCAGAAAGGAAAATCTATTCTAGGTGCCCCACCCACGTCCTCCATGAGGGACAAAGGAAAATTCCGTTCGACTGATTCAAGCTCTATCGTTATTACTGCTAGGAACAACAAATATCCCAACGGCGAGAGAGTTCCGATAGGAAGAGTTAGTAAGACTAACGCCACTTGTTTTACTTGCGGGATACAAGGGCACTACGCTAGTGAGTGCCCCACTAAATCGAAGCCCTTAGCTCTTATGGACTCCCCCTCTGAGCCCGCTGAAATTGTCTATGAGGCCGCGGACGAGTCTGAAGGCGAGCCTAGTGATATGGAAAATGAGTCTTACATGATGGTGATGCGTTGCATCTTAGCCACCCCGCGAGTATTGGACGATTATAATAGGACGAGCATATTTTCTCTGAATTTTAAAAGCGGTGATAAGTGGTGTAAACTGATCATTGATAGCGGGAGTTGTATGAATGTCATTTCGGAGAATGCAGTCGCTCGAATGAAATTAAGCACGGAACCAAACCCCCAACCATATAAGATCGCTTGGGTCAACAAAACCTCAATTGGGGTGTCCAAGCGATGTCTAGTTCCTCTAGTTATCAAGGGGTACGTAGATAAGGTGTGGTGCGACGTAATCCCTATGGACGTTTGTCACATATTATTGGGGCGTCCGTGGCTCTTCGATTATGATGTGACTCACTTCGGTCGTGCAAACACTTATGAGTTCAAGTTTAACGGCAAGACCGTCACCTTGGCACCCACTCCTCCTAAGGATCCCTCGATCGCCTCTTCGGACACAATTGTGCCCGCAGAGAAGAAAACGTTAACTTTAATTGGTAGGAAGGAACTCGAGCGTCACTCCTTCGTTGAGGGTATCCTTTATGCGCTAGTTTGCCTACAAGTCAAGGGCGATGAGCCGTCGTTCGAGATTCTACCGCCGGCATTGCGTGATCTTTTAGAAGAATATAAGGATGTGTATCCGGAAGAGTTGCCCGCAACATTACCCCCGTTGCGGGATATCCAACATGCAATCGATCTCATTCCGGGTTTCTCCCTACCCAACCTACCACATTATCGATTGAATCCATCCTCCCACGCAGAATTGCAAACCCAAATTGCTGAATTATTACAAAAAGGATTTATTCATCATAGTAAAATCCCTTGCGCCGTACCCGCCTTGCTAGCACCCAAGAAAGACGGGTCATGGAGAATGTGTGTGGACAGTAGAGCTATCAATAAAATCACTATTAAATACCGTTTCCCCATCCCGCGTTTGGACGATCTATTGGACATGTTAGCCGGGGCCACAATCTTTTCGAAATTGGATCTTAGGAGTGGCTACCACCAAATACAGATTAGGGAAGGGGATGAGTGGAAGACAGCGTTTAAGTCAAAGGAAGGACTTTATGAGTGGCTAGTAATGCCGTTCGGGCTCTCCAATGCCCCCAGTACATTTTCTCGGATGATGACTCACGTATTTCAACCGTATATGGGGAAGTTCATCGTTGTCTACTTTGATGATATACTCTTTTTTAGCACCTCGACTACCGATCATGAGAGGCACTTGAAGACTATTTTGGAGACGCTCTGAATGGAGGAACTGTTTGTCAATATTAAAAAGTGCACGTTCTATGTGCCATCAGTGGAGTTCCTAGGATACATTGTTAGCTCGGAGGGCATACACGTAGACCCCAAGAAGGTCCAAGCCATTGTGGATTGGCCGGAACCCACCAACATTAGGGAAGTTAGAAGTTTCCATGGTTTAGCTACCTTCTACCGCTGGTTCATACGCGATTTTAGTAGCATCATGGCTCCCATCACGGAGTGCATGAAGAAGGGTGACTTTGTGTGGTCCAAATCCGCCACCAAAGCATTCCACACGATTAAGTCCCGGATGTCGGAAGCACCCCTCTTGCGATTACCGGATTTCAATAAGGTCTTTGAGTTATCTTGTGATGCATCGGGGATTGGTATTGGGGGCGTCTTAAGTCAAGAGGGGCACCCGGTTGGTTACTTTAGTGAGAAACTTGCGGGACCTAAGCTCAATTACTCCAACTACGATCGGGAATTTTATGCCATTATTCGATGTCTCCAACACTGGAGGCACTACCTCCTTCCTAAGGAGTTCGTTATACTTTCCGATCACGAGGCGTTACGATTCGTCAACTCGCAAGGTAAAATCAGTCCACGCCACGCGAAGTGGGTATCCTTCCTGCAGGAGTACTCCTTTAATATTAAACACCTGAAGGGCAACCTCAATCGGGTAGCTGATGCTCTAAGCCGCGTCTCCCTTTTATTGACCACACTAGAGGTTAAGGTCGTAGGTTTCGAACGTATCAAGGACGAGTATGTTCATTGTCCGGATTTTAAAGATATCTACTTATCCACCCAGGGCGAGTCACCCACGACCATTTCTGCGTACTATCTCCGTGATGGCTATTTATTCAAGCACGCTAAGCTATGCATCCCTCGTTCCTCCCTTCGCCACTTTATAGTTTGGGAATTACATAGTGGCGGCCTCGGCGGCCACTTTGGGCGGGATAAAACCATTACCTTAGTGGAGGAAAAATTTTATTGGCCCGGTCTCAAGTCAACTGTACACAAGGTGGTCGGAAGTTGTAGAGCGTGTCAATTGGGAAAAGGGAATAAGACGAATGCGGGTCTTTATACTCCCCTCCTGATCCCTTCCGTTCCTTGGGAAGATATTAGCATGGACTTTGTCCTAGGCCTTCCCGTCACGTTTAGACGTCACGACTCCGTTATGGTGGTCGTTGACCGGTTCTCAAAGATGGCCTATTTCATTGCTTGTCACAAAACCGATGATGCGTCTCATGTCGCTAAACTATTTTTTAAAGAGGTCGTAGGCCATAGGGGTGTCCCTAAAACTATTGTCACTGATAGGGACGTGAAATTCACGAGTTATTTTTGGAAAACTTTATGGAAGATCATGGGCACCAAGCTCTTATTTTCCTCGGCTTACCATCCACAAACGGATGGCCAAACGGAGGTAGTTAATAGGATTTTGGGTAGTTTACTTCGTTGTATTGTGGGGGATCATAAGGGCACATGGGATCTCATCCTACCACATGCACAATTGGCCTACAATAACTCCAAAAATAGGTCCACCGGACTCTCACCCAATAAAATTATGCACGGCTACAAGGCACCCGTGCCTCTTGACTTAGTCCCGTTACCGCCAACTTATAAATCTAGTCAGTTTGCTCAGGATTTCGCCTCATATGTTCACACCCTACACAAACACATCAATCAAATGTTAGCAAAACAATATGCCTCTTATCAAGCTAACGCCAACGTACATAGAAGGGAAATCCACTTTAATATTAGCGATTTGGTTATGGTGCGTCTCTCCCCCGAACGGTTTCCGACGGGAACCATAAATAAATTAGCAAATAGGAGAGCCGGTCCTTTTCGTATTTTAAAGAAATTAGGAGAGAATGCTTATCTCTTGGAAATACCCACTGATTGGGGTATATCCCCCATTTTCAATATTTCTGATTTAACGCCTTATATCTCACCACCACTAGAATTATCTGTCTCCCCGTTTTTGTCCACTACCAATTCTAATGGGTTTGAGGGTGAAGTTTTATCTGGATCGTTCTCTCCAGCAGCTGCCACCGGGGGTATGTCGCCTAATGAACTTGCTACATTTCCCTCTTCGTCGACTAACGCTTTTTCAAGTTTCCCCAAGACTGTTTTTGTGCCTGACAGGATTATTCGGGATGAGGTGCTTCCCTCTCCGCATGGCGACTCGAGACGGTTCTTGATCCGTTGGCGTGACCGCCTTGCCTCTGATGATTCTTGGCTCTCTACTTCGGAGGTGGCCATTCTGGACAAAGCTCTCCTACAGCAGTACCTGCTCCCCTCCTCATCGGTGATGAGTCCTTTCGAGCGGGGGAGGGTTGATGGGGACGACGACCCACATCTTGATGACGATGCAGTTGATGATGATCCACCGCCACCATCCAAGGATCTGCGACGCCGCAACATTCGTGACGGGCAACGTTACAACCTTCGCCCTCGGCACATGAAGAACTTTAATTAATTTGAGCTTGTCTTAAGTTATGTTATTTTTGGACATTTAATCTGGCCTGCGTTTAGCCAGCCTTAGCTACAATTTTTATGTTGGTCTGCGTTTAGCCGGTCATTATTGTTTTTATTTTGATTGGGCTGCATATAGCCTTTGGTGTGTGCTTGGCTATATATTAAGCCATGAACTAGTGTAAAAGGCAATTTTGGAAGAGAATATAGAAACCCTAAAATCTTTTGCTTCCCTCACTCTCTCTCTCATCTTGTGGCCGCCCCCTCTCTCTCTCTCTTACCCCTCCTAAAGTTTCGGCCAAGCCTTGGCCGACCACCTCCCTCCTCCTCCTTCAAGTCGCCGGCCACCTACCTCTCTTCCTCCCCTTTCCTCTTCTCCCACTCCACCCCCTCTCCTCCTCACATATTGCTCTCATATTTTCGGCCAACACCAAGAAGGATCTCCACGGCTCAACAACGGATTGGGAAGGCTCTACCGAGCGTGACACGACGAAGGCGGACGTGTACATCTTCTTGGCTCATCTCCGGTAGGCTATTGGAGGGAGCGATCATTTGTTGTGGATCCAACATCTCGGATCTACAAACTCCGAGTGGGTAACGAAACCTCCTACCAAGAGTTTTCTCTTCTTAGATTTTTCTTGTCGGTGGTTGAGTTTTGGCGTGACTTTGGAAGCATCGAAATTTTCATGGTTATTTTCTTGCGGATTTGCGTTATCTAGAATATTTCTTTAAACGTACGAAAAAGGATTGGCGATCCTTGCTTTGTTCTTGTTGGGGAAATATCCACCCTTTTCCGAATCAATTTGTTTTGGTGGATTTTTCTTTGGTACAACTCCGCGCTCGTCTGGAATTAATATTATTCCCTTTAGCTTGTGTGGGTATAGGCCTATAGCCTATACTCATACTCTAACGGTTGCTAACCGTGCGCTACGTTAGTAAAAGTAAGCATATTTGGGGCTGCGTTAGTTTTTGTGTTTGGGTAAAGTGGGGCGTCGAGGGTCCTTGTTCGTAGACGTGTGTGACCACCGCGATCCGGTGGCCTACATCAACACCACCCATACGTCTTTTACGTCCAATACTGCTTCTTTCAACTCGAACCAGATCATAAAAACTTCATTCTCCTTCATGTGCGCTTTTACAACCTGAACAGATGATAACGTCAGACGGGGTGCGAAGTTAATATCTTGGAAGATGACGTCGGAGTCTCCATGTCTCAAATAGATCCGCTTCTCCGCGCAGTCGATCCTTGCAAAGTGCCAGTCCAACCACGTCATGCCAAGAATGATGTCAAATTCCGGCATTTTCAAGACAATGGCAGGCATAACGAAATTCCTTCCCTCAATAAGTAACTCATGCTCGCACTTAGCGGTTGCAACCATATCCGAGTCATCTGGAAGGCGTACTAGTCGGGCTATTCCAGTAAAATATTGCACACCCCCCATGTCCTTAATGAAATCCTCGAACACAAAGGAGTGTGAGGCATCGGTATCGAACAACACATAGGCCGTCTTTCCGCCAATTATCACGGTGCCTAAGTACCAATAATCAAAACTTATTGCGGGATAGCTAGTATATCGTAAGCAACTTAATTTTAACACAGAAAACATGAAAGCATACTCTATGTACCTGCAATAACATTCTGGGGATTCTGTTCTTGCGCAAAGTCTAACGCGTACACTTGATCCCGGGCAGGGCCGGGGTTACCTCCTCGCGGTCCTCGTCCTCGACCACGCATGTAACCACGCCCTCGAGCGGCCGCCGGAGGGAGAGCTGGAGGGGCATTCCCAAACAATTGCGGGCAAAAGCGTCGAATGTGACCCGGTTGGTTGCATTCAAAACACACCAGCCCAAGACGCCTCTTGAGTTGCTGAAATAGCTTAGGCTGCGGCGGTGGAGGAAACGCGAGCGGTTGCGGAACCGGATGCTCCACCCTCTAGTTTCGGTGGACACTCCCTCCACCTCCTTGATATCCTCTTCGTCTTCTAAAGTCTTGTCTCCTTCTATTGCTCGGGCCATTTTCCATGACGCCCTCTGCAGGTCTCTTACCACTACCCAAGTGGTCCGCCTCCAATCTTTTTGCCATATCGATGATCTTCGTCAAGCTAGCATCCGCTATAAACAAAAGGGCCTGCCTTAGGGGAACTCGCAGCCCTTTGTAGAAACGCTTGGCATAACCCTTATCATCAAACTCGTATGAGTCCGCGAACCTTGCGAGATGTTGGAACTCTCGCTGGTATTCCGTAACCGTCTTCGATCCTTGTTTCAGTAGAAGAAACCTCTCCTCAAGTTCATCTCGAGCGGATGAAGGAATGAAGTGCTCCAAGAAAACATCCGAGAATTTGGTCCAACTTATCTCTGTATAGACTCGGCCTTGGAAGGTGGAGCCCAAGAGTGACTTCCACCACCTCTTAGCATGTAGCTCCAAGGTAAACACCGCTAGTGACATGGCCATATTGGCTGGACAATGGATACCAGCCAATAACTCCTGTACTATGTCAAGACATTCCTCCGTGCGCACGGCTGACTCCGTCCCAAGGTAAGTTGGAAGGGAGAGAGCCCAGAAGGCACTCAGCCAGTTAGATCCCGGGGCCTGTTGTAGCACCGGAGGCTGTTGTGCCCTAAGAGCATCCAAGATGGCGGTGAAATTCTGCCCCAACTCAGACTATTGGAACTGAGTGGGTATGGAAGTGGCAGGAATGCCCCCCAATGGCTCAACACGCACTGGAATCTATACGAAGAATGCAAACTTACGGTCAGGTTTGCTAATCTTAAGGTCAGAGTTGGACAAACTTAGTGTGAATTACATATGGGAACACCACTGCTTCCGCTAAGTCAGTTTGTCCCCAAACTGACTAGTCGAACGGGAGTGACCCATTATTGTTTGACTTCTTTAGGTGAGGATCGTGGCAAACTGATACCATGTATAAGAACCCCCTCCCGTAACACAAGACACAACACGAGAGGGGTCTTATGCCAAAAACAGCTGCCTTGGGGTAGCACTAACGCTCGGGCTAGCCTATACCACAAGATGCCTATTCTGCCGGCTACAACCAATATCAATATATATATGCCAACCCAACCAATATAATATAAGAAATCAAATCCACACAAGCTATAAGTCCAAAAGTACAGTAATAGAGAAGCTAAACATGCTTCTACAAAATAAGAGTACAGCTATAAAGTTTCCCCAAAGGGCTACAACAAAACCCTCATATACTCACATCTGCAATAGACGGTAGTGACGACACCGTCCCATCAGGCCTGGTTGTCCTGGCCTGGCTGATCGGCTCCATGACCTGCTATTCCATCTGCGGGATTTCCTCCTAAAAAGGAAGACGTAGCAACCGTTAGTCATAAAGACTATGAGGCTTCACATCTGCTACCCCGACAACTCCTCGACACCGGGAGGATAAATAGACAGTGTACAATAAATGTATATAAGCAGGAGTATAAACAAGCAATTGGTATAACATGTAATAAGATATTCTAACATTTCTACCATATATCACAACATATGAATATAGAGTTATAACAGAAAGTAACTCAACTTATATGGATGCCCATACAAGTATATAAGTTGAGGGTCATTCAGCAGTAAGTAACTCATCGTATAGGAGTGCCCATACAAACTTATACGATTAGGGCCTTATGTATGTAATGAGGTGCAATGTTATGTATGTGATGCAATGACACATCCATGATCATGCATATGTAGTTTCTATGTCGACACTAATTAGTAGTTCCCACTTTTCGAGCAGGTAGCTAACCTATCCGGCGCCAACAGTCGTGGCCAGACGGTGACAGTAGAACGGGCACTTCTACTACTAAGTGGGTATCCACACTACTTCACATAGGCCTCTGTACGCCTCAATGCTAAGAACACATCAGCGGAGCCCATGCGTACTATGGCCCAGCGGGTTCTCTTGGGTAGATGTGCACAAAGATCCTAGCCCCGAACTGGCCTATGCGTGAAACGAAAGGAACCTCTGAAATAAGCACGAGGGTTAAGCCCAACCGTTCACTTGGTACGGATGGCGCCCCGGGACATGAACACTAAGGTACAAGCCAAACCGCCCAAAGTCTATCTGTCAACTCCCAATTGTGTGACGATTGGCGAGCCCGTAGACCTGCCACACTATCCTTAACCCAGGATTACGACACTACGTGTTGACTCACACCACATGCAATTTCATAACACTGTGGTATGGAAGGAGCCTCGAAGAAAGCACGAGGACCAAGCCCAACAATCCACTTGGCACGGAAGGAGCCCCGGGACATGAACACCGAGGAACAAGCCCAACCGTCCAAATTTACTAATCTCAATACCATCCCGTCTAGTGACGGCCAACACCGCACATATTACCTTCCACAATACTACTCGTAGGGAGACGACACTCTAAGCATTGGACTACTAAATTTCATTCTATCAATTCAACATACATATGGCCATAGTTTATTCATCTATATGTCATACCGAATGATTTCAACATCATAAAACAAAATGCGTATAAATGATAATCTACAATTTATATCAAGCCATTTCGTTCGATTCAAGCTTGCTTCACAACTCATTATACGAATTCAAATTAACGAACTTCAACCTTCATAACTCTACGGTGGTTATCATAAAAGAGTTCACCCGAACCTTGAATTAGATTGCAACATAAATTCCACCGAATTTAAATCCATGTTATTCACCACCCAGAAATTTAGGTGCACCAAAATTTTGGACAGCAACTTAAACCGAAAATTACCGTGGCTACAGGAATTCGGTGAGTGCGTGTAACCCCTCGATGGAAATGAATTTCCATTCGCTACAACTTTCATGCTCAGCCTGCAACCCAGATAAGACTATAACCCACATGAAGTTGGCTCTAAAGCCTGCAGCGTACAGAATACAATTTCCGTGCGCTTAGCCTACATCCCTTACTTCGATCAGACATTCCCGTAGCTGCAAACTTTACCTGAAGGTGTGTAACCACTCGTTGGAAAGGTAATTTCAATGGCTACAACTTTCGTGTTTAGTCAAAAACCCATATAGGATCATTACTTGCCTGAAAACATCAAAGAAAGTCATTGCATGCAAAACACAGATTCTGCACGCATCTTGAAGCTTAATGAACGACATCGGTTCATCTTCCTCCTCAAGCCGATCACCCCAAATCGCAACCATAAGTTCCTCCACCGTTATTATCCCTCTCAAGGTGTAACATCCCATTTCCGGCTAGACCCCTAGGAGTCGGTTGGTTGCGGTAGAACCCTAGGGAGCCCAAAAGTCGAAATAAATCGACCAGGATTTCGGGTCACGGGTTGGTCACGCCCGTGACCCAGGTGTCACGCCCGTGACCCAGGTGTCACGCCCGTGACCTGGGGCGTGACTCCCTCGACGATCGTCGATCTCAGGTAGACGATCGTCGGGCGCAAAATTTTCCACCCGGCCCTGTCACGCCCGTGACCTAGGTGTCATGCCCGTGACCTGGGGCGTGACTCCTTCAACGATCGTCGATCCCAGGTAGACGATCGTTGGGCGCAGAATTTGACTCATGGCCTGTCACGCCCGTGACTCACAATGTCACGCCCGTGACATAGGGCGTGACCACGCTCGACGATCGTCGATTTCAGTTCGACGGGCGTCGAACCAGAATTAGTCCCCAGGCAAGTCACGCCCGTGACCCTCAATGTCACGCCCGTGACCTAGGGCGTGACCACTCTCGACGAGTGTCGATCTCAGTTTGACGCTCGCCGACCCAGAATTTGGCCACACGGGCTAGTCACGCCCGTGACCCGGGTGTCACGCCCGTGACCACCCTTCGACGATCGTCGATCTCAGTTCGACGATCGTCGAACCCAGAACTGGCTAACCGGGCCTGTCACGCCCGTGACCTATGTGTCACGCCCGTGACCAAGGCCGAAACGACAGCCAGACTGGAAATTTCCGTAACCGACGCAATAATAAATTCTGATTATGGGAATGAAAACCAATGGTATTTATGGGCCGTTTCCTACTTTAATTATTTAAATAATTAAGGAATTTGTTGGCCCAATGGGAAATCGCCACCTGGCGAGCACCTCTTCATCTCCAGCGTTTCAACTGCCATTCGTCATAACCGAAACGTCATTAAGGGGTTAGTAATGGCCGCCAACGTTTCATCCTTTCCCCTCCCCATTGCTGATCTATAAAATACTCCTAAGAGCAAGAGGAAAAGGTTACACTCCCTCAAACTATTTCAGACTTTCCCCTTGCTGTTGAAGAATTTTCGGCGACGCCACCACCGCGCAAATGGCTTCCCGACGCTCTGCACGCCTCCAACCCGCGAACAAGGTCCTCCCCTCCCTCTTCTTCTGCGGATAGATCTTAGGAATCCTTAGGAGAGATATCGGGCTCAAAAGAGCCAGATCGGGTGAGCGTATTCGTGGTTTTCCGAAAATCACATGGTGGCGGGTTCGCCGGAAACCGCCTCTCCGGCGGCCGTGCCGTCGCCCGACGATAGCCCTCACCTCAACAGCAGTACGCGGATACTCTAGGTTGTGTTCTTCTAGGGGCGTACGGGAGGGCTAGGCCTGGTAGTGTGGATGCCCGCCTAGGAGTGGGGGGCCCGACCCACTGTCTCCGTTTGCCACTACGGAGGTTCCTGGGAGTGAAGCTAGCTGCCCGAACAGGGGGAACTAAAAGTCTGTGCGCATAGAGTCGTGTGCGTGTGTTGCACTTGCATGAATCATGGCATAGCATATCACTACACTCATAATTGCATACAACCGTCACCCCAACGTATAAATCGGTATGGGACTTTTTATACGATGGGAGCCTTGCAGAAGACCCCTTAACTTATAAGTTTGTATGGGCATTCATATAAGTTAAGGTTACTTACTTACTTGTTTGTTTACTTACTGTTCTCTAGCTGCCTTCTTTTATACAATTTGCTATTTATTAATTGCTCTACCTATTACAACATTTACACTGTTCACCTATTACAACTTGCTAGTTAGGTCCACCATCACCTGCTTGAATATTCTCCACTTTTGTAGCTTCCCTTTCCTCCTCTCCGCCCGGTACTTAGGAGCCGTGATGGGAGGGGTAGGGGATGATAGGGCTTAGTCTTTATGACTAATGGTTTTCGAACCAAACATTACAGGAGCACCGGTGCACCTGGACCAGCTCCGTGAGTGATTAGTATTTTCTTAGCTTCCGTGATGAGTGACTTGTAGTGAGGTCTCTGATGTACTGGGCTCGAGCCCATTTATCTATTTTCCTTTTATTACTATTGATGGACTGGTTATGATTTCACTTTTATTTACATGTTTCTGTGGACTTGTTTACACTTTTGTATAAATGCTTCTCTCTCTTGTGATCGAAAAGGGCCGGCAGAATTGGCGTTTTGTAGTGGTTGCCTTCCCGTGAGTCGGTGCCACTGCAAAGCGGCAATTCTGGGCTAAGACCCCGGTGGTTTAAAAAGAAAGAAAAAAGGGGGTCTTATAAGTGGTATCAGAGCAAACCTCGATCGAAAGAGAAGTAGTCCACAAAAACCTTGGGCCACCCCCGTGCGAGCTTAGTTTGCGGACAAACTAGCAGCGGAAGCAGTGGTGTGACCATGAGGGAAATCACATGTGAAAGTCCATCCTAACTCTCTTTAAATTCCATCCATTCGCTCTCTAACAAATGGAATTTTTACTTGTAGCCTGCGACGAACCCTACATCGCAGCAGGGGACACCTCAGGCTCCGAATGTGGTCCCGACTCTGGCAGCACCAGTTCCGTTCCAGCAGACGGAGATGGGGCAAACTCTGACGGCCATCCTGGAGGCCTTCAGAGCCCAGCAAGCCCCGGCCCCACAGCCAAACCCCGGGGCCAATTGGATGACTGTCTTCCGGGGACTTTCCCCTCCATCATACCAGGGGACGGAGTCTGCAGTACGTACGGAGGAGTGGTTGGACACTATTTACGAGATGCTGGCTGGGATTCGATGCCCCACGGAGGAGGCAGTCGCTTTGGCAGTCTCCTGTTTAGAGTCACATGGAAAGAGATGGTGGAAATCTCAGCTGGACACCACCTTTGCAGGGATGGACTGTGCTGATATTACTTGGGAGGAGTTTAGAGCAGCGCTCTTGGGACATTTTGTACCTCAGTCGGCGAAAGATGACCTGGAAGATAGGTTCCTGCGGTTGAGGCAGGGGAACAGGACTGTAGTGGAGTACTATCAGGAGTTCACTCACCTGGCCCGTTATGCGGATGCTTACCAGTTAGACGATGCTGGCTATGCCTGGAGGTTTTATAAGGGGCTGCAAGATGACATGAGACAGGCCCTCCTCTTCGTCTCGGAGGGGAGTCTGGCCAAAATTCTGGAGATGGCTAAGAAGAGAGAGGCGGATCAGCTTACAGTAAGGAGCCGGAAGAGACCGGCTGATGATACAGTGATTGGAGGACGTAGAGATCGTCCTCGAGGCCAGGTTATTGGAGAAAGAAGGAACGGGGATCAGCATCGTCAAGAGTTTGGGCAGGAGCAGAGGAGTCAAGGGGTATTGGCTCCCCAGCCTATACAGATGCTGGAAATGCCAAGGACGGCAGAGCAGCCACCGGTATGCTATCAGTGCAACCAGCCGGGGCATATCAAGAGGAACTGTCCTGTGAGGCGAGCACCCCCACCAGCACATCAGGGCGCTCCACCTCCCCGACAGTTTGGCGGACGAGGACAGGACCGAGGACGGGGATTCCAGGATCGAGGTCGTAGGCCAGAGAGAGAGCAGGTGTATGCTCTAGACCTGACACAGCCCCGGGACCCGGAGCAGGTTATCACAGGTATGGCAGTACTTTTCAGATTTTCTTCATATAAACTACTATTTTAAACATAACCTGGTTAGAAATTAAGAGAAGATAAACTACAATAAGAATACTAAGACATTTAATTACCCCAGGCATAGTCTTCGTGAGCGGCAAGCCCGCTCACACCCTCTTCGACACTGGTGCGTCGCAATCATTCGTGTCGGAGGATTTCGTGAAAGGACTGGCAGGAGTGGAGCCATTCACCGGGAAGATGATGAGGGTGCGCCTACCCGACGGGTCAGAGATATTGACCTCTGCTCATTGTAATATGGAAGCAAGGATCGGCGGAAAGGCGTTTGAGGCACCAGCGACGGTTCTGAAGATGCCAGATTACGATCTGATCCTGGGCATGACTTGGCTTTATTGGAACCATGCCCAGATCGATTGCGTGGCGAAGAGGATCACCGTGAGGCACGGCGACTCCTTCATTGTTATCAAAGGTATTATACCAGCACCCTGTACCTTGCTATCGTCTGTGCAGGCTGTTAAGGCCCACCTACAGGGGGAAGAGGTTTATCAGGTCCTCTTTGAGGCGGTCGTAGCCAAGGACTCCATTGCAGCTATTCCAATAGTGCGGGACTTCGCCGACGTGTTTCCGGAGAAGCTACCAGGGTTACCCCCTGAAAGTGAGGGGATAAGTTGTAAACTACTCTAGAGGGGGGTGAATAGAGTATTCAAAATTTTATGAACACTTAGTCAGCTCCCTTGGAGTTTATTTGCGGAATAAAATAATCTGATACTTGAACCCTAAGAGCCTAACACAGTGAAGTGCACAAGTGAGAGAGTTAACTGAAATTTCAGTTTAACTATAAGCCTATCACAGCAACTAGCAAACCTAGGTAGTTCTAACACAGCCACAGAATAAAAAGAATAAGCAAGATAACCAGATGGACACAGGATATATAGTGGTTCCCTTTAAATAGGTACATCCACTCTTCTACCACCCTGGTAGGAATCCACTACTGGTTTTTGCTAAGGTGCCCTGCCACCAATGATCTGATTCAGGTAGATCAAACAGACCCTTTGAGCTTTTGATAAGGATGCTCAACCACAGGTTGTTGATAAGGTGCCCTGTCACCAACGTTCACTTTTGAAGAGGTGTGAACAAACTCTGTTTACAAAGGGGTTGAGAGGGTTAGATTATCTTCTCTGTTGTAAATACAGATTAGAGAAGATTTGTGGATTCTCTAAAGAATCAAAGTCTCCCCCTGGCTCAGTGGAAGTCCAGGGAAAGCCTTTGCTTCAGGATGAAGGAGTTTCAGATAAACTGAAACTAAATCCTCAGAGATCTGAAGACTGATTTTTATCAGGTCTTAAGATTCTGGAGCACTTGAAGCAGAACTGGAGCTCTTTCTGAAGTCTTGAAAACTCTAAGCAGATGCTCAGGAGACTTGAGAAAGAAAGATGATTGCTCTGGGCTTTTGCTTCAGGAAAACTTTTCTTCTTCTTGTTGTGAGATTGTGAAGAGCTGCTCTGATGATGCTTGAGCGAATGAATAATATTTCTCTGTGTCTGTCACTTCTCTTTTTCTGAGAGAAGAATTTCTCTTAAATATGTCTTCACGTTTTTCTTTTGGAACGGCTCTATTGATTTGAATTCTCGAGCCCTGCAACAGATTATCTCAAAATAGAATATAGCAATAGGAATAGAATGACCTATTAACTTTCTGTCAGTCCCAATAAGGAAATAAATGAATAGGAAAATATCTCAGCATAAAGATTTATCGTTCTTGGAAATAGCATACACCGCCAACGGCTAGAATACAGCCTGGCAATATATTTTGTATAATAAGACAAAAATGCTTTATCAAGAATACGAAATCCCGTAATTTATGCTTGACATATTTGGTAAATAATTCATTTGAATTTAAGCCAAAAATTAGCACAAACATTCTTCAGAAAATCTTTCTAACCACAAGCTAACACACTTGGAAATAAACCAAGGAATAAAATAAATACGAACAGATAAAAGCAGACAGAAAACGTCGAACAGGAGTTCGATGATCGTCGACCTGCAAACAGATCATCGACTAATAGCAGGAATCTGTCGGAACAGAAATCGTCGACCAGAAATCGTCGACCAGCTAATAGATCGTCGACCGGCTAACAGATAGTCGACCAGCGAACAGATCGTCGACCAGCTAACAGATAGTCGACCAGCAAAGGCAAATATCTGTCGAGACAGAAATCGTGAAGCAAGAACACGATCGTCGACCTGATGATGACAGATCGTCGACCATCCTTCAGAGCGTAGTAAGCTTGCTCTGAGATCGTCGACCAACGGTCGACGATAATTGTCTTGACTTCAATGATTCAATAGCCCTGCTATCGTCGACCATTGATCGACGATCGCGAGGCCTCGTTCGACGATGGTCGAACGGAAAAGCCTTAACCACAAAAACATCTAGAACTTTTAACCTAAGCTCTAGGTCAGTTTATAAACTGCCCTAGGGAGACTAAACAGAGTCTAAACATGATCATATATCTTTATATGGATCAAGAGGGGCTGGAAAGGGATTACATAAGCCAAATCACATCTAGGGTACCAACAATCTCCCCCTATTTGGGTTATGTTATCCAATCCAGTTTAAAGGCTAAAGCAGACAACAACAAATCTAAAGATTAACCAGAATGTTAACACACAGGCAATACACAGAAAATATAACAAGCATAAATCAGCAGAAAAGGAATGTATCAAGCAGATTTATCAGCAAGTTTAGCATCAGATGAGTTTTTAGGTATTGCAGCTGGTTTGAAAATAATCTCTCTGTTAGGATTTGCTGCTTGTCTCTTGGATAGCATTAGATCATGTTCACCTATGATTTTCTTTTCAGCATAACTTGGTAGAACTGCAGCAGGATGTAGCTTCATGTATTCTTCAGTATTAAAAGCTTCTGGATTGACTTGAAATCTGCTGAGTTCCTTTTCTCTGAATTCTGACATTGTTGAGTAAGCTGTAGGATCTAGTCCTTGAGATTTGGCTCTCTCCATCATGCTTAGTGCAATAGACTCTTTGAATCTTGCCATAGAGGCAATCCTTTTAGCTTCAGTTTTATCTGATGGAGAGGGAGGTCTATCAGTATCTGTATGAGCTGCAATCTCCATGTTCCTTTGAAGAGCTGTAGCAAGTTTGCTAGAATCAAGAGGAATCTGCACAGCCTTCTTAGGATCAGTTTGAGCATATAGAGATCTTGGAGGTGCAAGCTCAATGAACTTTTTGTGGGATTTTTCTGAAAAGACCACTCTTTTTCCTTTTGATTCAGTTGTCTCAGCAGCAGCAGGTTTTCTTGAAGAAGAGGATGAACCTTTCCTGGGAGGAGAAGGAGGAGAGAATGTAGGTTGCTGAAAAGTCATCTCCTTTATTTGTTCCACGAGAGCATTGTCATTTCTTTTTCTTCCCTGTCCTGAAACATCTTGGCCTCCCTGGCTTTGATTACTCCTTCTTTGGTAGGTCTGAGAAGTGTTAGAACTGGCTGACCTTGCAGAGGGGGCAGAAGATAGACTTCCAGAGGCTCCAGCACCAGGAGGTGGAGGAGGACCTCTGGGGGGGAATTTCTGAACAGGAGTGTCATATCTCTTTGTCCTCTTCTTCTCTTTAGTCTGATTTTTTGACAGTCTCATCCATGGCTGAAATTCCTTGCTCTTAGGATCTATTCCCTTCAGAATGTAATAGGGAACATCCTTGTTAGGATTGGCAGTAGGAGGAGCAGGAGCTTTTCTTTTCTTGGAAGCAACTCTTTTCCTTTTCTTAGTGGAGTCAGAATCATCAGAATCATCATCATCATCATCAGAATGAGATGAGTCTTTCCCAGCATAATCACCAAAGTCAAGTTCAGAAGGATCCTTGGCAGCAGGTTCAGCTTTGTCTTTCTTTTCTCTTTCTTCTTTCTCTTTAGCTTCCTCAATGGCATCTTGCCTAAGGAGGGCATCAAGATCCACATTTGGAGACTTCTTCCAGAGTTCTGATTCTGGATACAACTCAGGAACTGTCTTGGGGACCAGTTCTGCAATAGAGGGAATGGATAAAGGATAGGTAAGGATAGGTGGAGAAAAGATGACGATATCTGCAGGGGCAGATGCTTTCTCTAGAGAGATGGCTAGGGAATCCAGATGATAATTAGCCATCCCTTCAATGTACTCAGAGGCAATGTTCTCAGCCACAAAGGCTATAAATTGTTCTAGGTTTAGAGTACCTGAGCTTGAGTCCATTTCAGTCATCTTGGGAGCATTGTCTGCCCTATCTTGCACATCTTCAATTTCTTCAGCAGCAGCATCAGCAGGGATGTTGATGTTTTCAGCAGCAGCAGCATTTATGGTTGTGCATGCATGCAAAGAAAGATAGGTTAACAACCAAGTGGGAATAAAGTATTCCCCCCAAGGTGAACAAACAACAGGTAATAGATAGGATTACCTGAAGATCTACACAGGATACCACTTTGCATCTAGGAAGGAGGTTATAATTCCTTCTAGATGTTCAGTGACATCAGGGATAGACACCTCTGCAAGGCACAAGAGGAGTGCCATACAGGAAAAGAAAAGAGTATCCTTGACCAAGGGGTCATCAAGGTACTCAGGTCTATAAGGGACCATTTTCTCTTGAGGAGAGGGAACAAGAGGAGTAGATGTGAGTGAGGACTCACAGTCTAGGTTAAGATAGGATTCTAAATCTTTATCAGAATCAAAGGATTTAGCAGCATCAACTTGCAATACTGATGTGAGATCATCAGCAGCTGTGATGGAAAGGAAAGAATAAGAAATTAACTTAAGGTTGGAGTTTGAATTAATTAGAAAATTAAATAAAGCTATACCATCAGGTTGAGCAGCAACATTCTCACAAACGTCCATGGGGACTTCCTCATTTTCTTTTTCAGGAACTTCTTCCTCAGAAGCTAGATTCACTAGGGAGTGAATGTCTTTGTTAGATACAAATATCAAATTGAAGTCCTGATTATATCCTTTGGAGGAAGAGTTTTAAGGTTTACCTTCTGGTTCTTTCTCTGGACTCTCTTGAGGTTCTTCTACAGTTTCTTGAAGGGGAAGAGAGGAATTGTCCTGAAGGGTCAGGGCATCACCTGAGACCACTTCAACAGACATCTCCCACTGCATGACTTCAGTGGGGACTAGAGTCATGCATCTTACAGAAGGGGGCTCAGCAGAAGATGAGATGGATTTGATGGCATCAGTGAGAGAATTGATGGAGGCAATGAGAGGGGCATTGGCAGCCTCAATCATTTTTTGGATGGAGGGAGTGATGAGCTCTACAACATGTGCAAGCAATTCAGGAGTTATCTGAAATGCTGATGATGTAGAGGTGGATGGAATGGAGGCAGGATGATCTGCCACATGATCAAATGAGTCATGTGGAGATGGGTGAACGTCAACATGAGTGTGGGATTCATGTTGAGAAAGATGCGTGAGGATGGTAGCAGTCACCATGTCAACACTGGCTGAAGCTGCCAGATGTTGTGGTGTTGGTGACTGGTGTGGAGATGCAGGTGGAATGAAGGATGCATGTTGTGATGGCACTGCAGGTGTTGTAGAAAGTAATGCAGGAGAGGAGGATGCAGGGGTAAAGAGGGAGGATGAAGGGATTGCTGAGCCTTCCCCAGTAAGCGGGAGAGCGGCCGAATCAGCCCTTGTGTCTGAAGAAGGGTTAGGATCAACCCTGGCTGACTTCTTGATAATCCTCTGGGATTTCTTGAATAGAGAGGGGTCCAACCTCTTGCTAGCGTTGACTGCGGACGGTGCAGAAACAAGCAGCAGGGGTGCTTTCACATACAGAAACACACCCAGTACCCTTGCAAGGTTTACCTCTTTCTGATTGTTCTTTCTCCTTATTAGTTCAAACAGAACTTTTCCCCAGGCAATCTGTGCCTTATTCACCAAAGCGGACATCAGGGCAAACTGTTGCCTGTTGATATTGTCATGAGCCGAGTGTTTTCCCAAAACAACCTTGCCCACCAGGTCGGCCAGAAACTTGTATTCTGGAGACAAGTTTATCTTCAGCAGCTTAGCCGGAATCCCTTCGGCATGGCCCATCACAGTGAGCATGCGGCCATATTCCTCTGTGCTTTGCTCATATTCCTCAGTACCTGTTGGCAGTCCAAACAGCTCAGTCAATACTTCAGGAGTCAGAGTGACCTCCTCGCCATTTATCTTTCCTGACATCGCTTCGTCGCTGGAGGACGAGGTGTATACCCATTCACGAATTTCTGGTATATGAATCTTAGGAGAGAACGACATAAATTTCTTGAGGCCTTGGTCTTCACATAGCTGCAGAATATCTTGGATTGGTTGATCGCATCGGCTGAAAGAATCGAAGTCGACACAGAAGCCAGTGTCGAACTTCATTCCGAAGAGAACAGCAGAAGGAATCGCCATAGGATTTGAGAGAAGATGGCGAATCGAGAAGCAAAACAGGGGAGAAGAGAATCGCGCGGGATTAGAGTTCGAGAGCGAATTCTAAGCCAGAAGAAGGAATATGAAAAGACGGAGCGGAAGGACGACGATCTCCAGACCTAAATCGACTATTAGAAACAAATCTGCGATCGTCGATCCCGGAATAAAATCGGTCGTCGAACACAGACCGACGATAGTCAATGTTTGACTAAATGGTAGACATCGACCGCCTACACGCAATTACCACGATCGTCGATCAATAAATGATGGTCGACGATTCTCCACCTAGCACAGAAAATCTGTCGTCGACCATTGGTCGACGATAGATACCTAAGGAGAGATCGTTGACCAGTTGGTCGACGATTTCTGCCTTACTACAGAACGAGCTGTCGTCGACGGTTGGTCGACGATAGTTCTGACCTGGTCGAAGATCGTCGATCAGTCATTCGACGATTTTAGACAGAAAACAAAACTATCTTAATTTTCACTACTCTGAACCATTAATCATGCCAAGCTGGTTCAGGAAGAACAAATGCTTTTGTTCATCAAGGGGCTTAGTGAAAATATCTCCTCTTTGCAGGTCTGTGGATATAAATTCCATTACTATCTTGTTCTTTTCCACATTATCTCTCAGAAAGTGATGTCTAATCTCAATGTGCTTGGTCCTGGAGTGGTGCACAGGATTTTGAGCAATTGATATTGCACTGGTACTGTCACACAGAATTTTTGTGTTTGAGTGTGTGTACCCATAATCCACTAGCTGATTTTGAATCCACAGGATCTGTGAACAACAGCTAGCTGCTGCTATATATTCAGCCTCAGCAGTTGAAGTAGACACAGATGCCTGTTTCTTGCAAAACCAAGAGACAAGTCTCTCTCCTAGGAACTGACAAGTCCCTGAGGTGCTTTTCCTGTCAACTCTACAACCAGCGTAATCAGCATCTGAATATCCAATTAATTCAAATCCTGACTCAGCTGGATACCACAGTCCTAAGTTAGGGCATCCCTTAAGGTATCTCAAAATCCTCTTGAGAAGAGTTAAGTGAGATTCCTTTGGGTTGACCTGAAACCTAGCACATAGGCATGTAGCAAACATTATGTCAGGCCTACTTGCAGTCAAATACAGCAGGGAACCAACAATGGCTCTAAAGTTCTTTTGATCAAGAGGCTTGCCATTGACATCAGAATCAATAACTGCATTTGAGGCCATAGGTGTGCTCATTGATGAAGCATCAGACATTCCAAATCTTTTAGCCAGCTCTCTGGCATATTTTGATTGAGAAATGAAAATGCCATCAACACTCTGTTTCACTTGGAGACCAAGGAAATAGGATAACTCACCCATGCTGCTCATCTCAAACTTAGAGTGCATTAGTTCAGAGAACCTCTTGCATAGCTTGGGATCAGTAGAGCCAAATATAATGTCATCTACATAGATTTGAACTAACAGTTGTGAGTCCTTATGATGTCTAATGAACAGGGTTCTATCTACTACACCTCTCACAAACTTGTGTTCTAGAAGAAAATTTGCTAAGGTCTCATACCAAGCTCTAGGAGCTTGCTTAAGTCCATATAGAGCCTTTTGGAGTTTGAACACATGAGTGGGTAAGGTTGATGAAACAAACCCTGGTGGTTGTTCAACAAACACTTCTTCCTTTAAATCTCCATTGAGGAAGGCACTCTTCACATCCATTTGGAAGACCTTAAATCTTTTATAGGCAGCATAGGCTAGGAAAATCCTAATGGCTTCTAGTCTGGCTACAGGGGCAAAAGTCTGATCATAATCTATGCCTTCCTCCTGTCTATAGCCTTGAGCTACTAGCCTAGCCTTATTTCTAACTACTATGCCTTGGGCATCAAGCTTGTTTCTAAACACCCACTTGGTGCCTATGATCCGTTGGCCTCTTGGTCTTGGAACCAAGGTCCAAACTTTACATCTTTCAAACTGGTTAAGCTCCTCTTGCATTGCTATAATCCAGTAGGGATCAAGCTCAGCATCTTTAATGGTTAGGGGCTCAACCTGAGAAAGGAAACAAGCAAACATCACATTTTTGTTGAGTTGATGTCTTGTCTGGACTCCTGCTGAAATGTCTCCAATCACTTGAGATACAGGGTGATCTCTAAGTGTGACAAGATCAGTAGGTTCAACAATGATCTGATCTTCAACAGTTTCAAGATTTAATTCCTCATGTGGAATTTGATCAACTGTTGGAACAGGTGCTTTAACTTGAAAAAGTTCTACATCAGATTCAGAATCTGAGGGAGCAGCCTGAGGAGTTTGTTGGGGATGATTCTCCTGTGTGAGTCTCAAACCTTCCAAATCCTTACTTACTCCTAGGACTTGCACTGTACTATTAGAGGAAGAGTCCTTCTCCTTATAATACATGACTGTCTCATCAAAAGAGACATGTGCAGACTCTTCTATCTTAAGAGAGGATTTATTAAGAACCCTATAGGCTTTGCTTACTTGAGAGTATCCTAGAAAAACTCCCATTGAAGCTTTTGCCTCAAATTTTCTATGGTATTCTTTGTTATTGTTATGAACAAAAGCAACACAGCCAAATACTCTAAAATAGTCTACTTTAGGTTTCACTTGCTTAAGTAATTCATAGGGAGTCTTACCCTTAAGTTTATGTATCAGACTTCTGTTCAATACATAGTTAGCTGTGCTGACTGCTTCAGCCCAAAAGGACAGAGGCATGTTAGCATCGGCCAACAATGTACTTGCAGCTTCAATTAGGGTTCTGTTTTTCCTTTCAACTACCCCATTTTGTTGAGGAGTTCTAGGAGCAGAGAAGCTATGTTTGATACCTTCCTTCTCACAGAATTCTTGCATAAGAAGAGACTCAAACTCAGTACCATGATCACTTCTGATCAAGGCAATCTGAGTAGAATACTCACTCTGTATACACTTTAGAAAATCTGTAAGAACCTTGAAGTTATCAGCCTTAGTTCTCAAGAAGAATAGCCAAGTGAACCTAGAGAAGTCATCTACAATTACTAAAGTGTAAGACTTTCCTCCAAGACTCTGTACAGCAATAGGACCAAATAAATCCAAATGTAGCAAGTACAGAATCCTGGGAGAATCACTTTTATTAACTGATTTAAAGCTATTTCTTGTTTGCTTACCTAATTGACAAGCTTTGCAAAGGCCTTCCTTCTTGTAGGGGCAAGAAGGTAAACCTCGTACAAGATTGTACTTAGCCAACCTAGAAATGTTTTTCAAATTTACATGACTAAGTCTCTTATGCCAAAGGGTATTATTACTGGTTACTTCATTAAATAAGCATATTTCAGATTTGGAGGAATTAAAATCTACAACATAAACATTTCCAATTCTAATACCTACTAACACCACAGTATTATTTAAAGAAATATTGCAAGCAGTGTCAGTAAACCATACCTTGTACCCAGCATCACACATTTGACTTACAGAGATTAGGTTGTGCTTTAGTCCTGAGACATAAGCTACTTTCTTGAAGGTTACAGCTCCTATGGTGAAGCTGCCATACCCTTCAGTCTGTCCACAGCTGGAATCCCCAAATACAACTTTTGGTCCCAGCTTGGCTTTGAAACCTGACAGGTTCTTCTTCTTTCCTGTCATATGCTTTGAGCATCCACTATCCAGATACCATTTGTCATGTATGACTGGATAGGTCTTCACCTGCAGAAAGAACAGTTATACATTGTGGACCCAGGTTACCTTGGGTCCAGTATTCTTCACAAAAGAAAAACTAGATATAAAAGATTTTGCAGGCTTAGATTTATATCCTAAAGGGTGTGATCTCCTAGGTGGGATAATCCATTCAGTTGAAGGATTAAACAACCTGGGGTGGTGATTAGGATTTGAAGTTCTGGAAGTTTGATTTTTATTTTCCAGCTTAAGTCCAGATCGTCGATCAATGGTCGACGATCGCAAGCCATATCGTCGATCATTTATGGTAGAACGATGTTCTGGATTCCACGATCGTCGATCACTGGTCGACGACTTTTGTAAAGCTAGAAATTTTTTCTTCCTATTCTCTTTCTTAATCTTATTCTGAATTTTCTTGCATTTTTCAATTTCCTCAGTATTCTTTATTCCTGATTCAGAAACAAATTTTACTGGAGTGCTAAATCTCTCCTTTGTGAGGAGGATGGGTTCACTAGGTGTAGCACCTAAGCCTAGTTTATCATTACCAACCCTAGTGTTTGCTATACAGGTTATTTCAGATAATTTAAGGCTTCTGCCATTTAATTGTTCTTCTAACCTCTTAGATTTAGCTAGTTCTAATTTTAGAAATGTTATTTCTTCTTTTGAGCTCTCTAATTCCTTTTCTAATCTGATTATTTCAGTACCTTCCATGTCTAGTTCCATTATTTTTAATCTAAGTGACTTAATTTCTTTTTCAGATAATAGTAAGTCTAAACATAGAGTTTTAAATTTTAGTTTGAACTCAGGAGATGAGAAGTCAAATGAGTCGATTACCTGGTCCTCCATAAAGGAATCTTCTTCATTGTCTCCTTCTTCTTCAGAATTCTCTGCAGCTGACAGAGAGCTGCAGGCATCAATGGCCATGAGGCAGACCTCTTTGGCTTTCTTTTCTTCTTCTTCTTCAGAATCACTGGAGCTAGAGGAGCAGGTATCCTCTTCTGTTTCACTCCAGGTAGCAGCCACAAATCCTTGTCCTTCTTCTTGTATTTGTGTGATGAGGACTTGGAGTGGTGCTTCCTGTATTCTTTCTCATGTTTCTTCTCCTTGTACTTCTTCTCTGGACAATCTGGGGCAATGTGTCCAGGCTTGCTGCAAACATAACAAATGATTTCTTTAGATGGAGTCTTGTCATACCTTGGCTTGTCCTCATGCTTGGAGAACTTCTTTCTGAGGTCTCTTCTTCCCATGTTGAAGAACCTTTTGGCAATGAGTGCCAGTAACTCCTCATTTGATTGACTTCCTTCAGAAGTCTCAGCAGCCTTAAGAGCTAGAGAGTGCTCTTTCTTTGTAGGAGTAGGAGTCTTCACTTCAGTTACAGCAGCTCTACTCTTTAAGGTTTGCTCATATGACCTGAGCTTTCCCAACAGAGCTTCTGTGGAGAGTTCCACAGTGTTTCTTCCATCCTTGATGGGCCATATCCTTGAGTCCCAAGAGATGGGAAGGCACATCAGGATCTTGTCATTTACTTCTGACAAAGTTATCTCCTTGTCCAAAGACCTCAGTTCACTTATTATTGAACTGAGTCTTGTGTACATTGTGTCAATGTCTTCAGCATCATCCTTCTTGAAATTTTCATACTGAGAGGTGAGATTGGATCTCCTGTCCTTCCTCTCATCAGCTGAGCCAGCAACTATGTGGTTGAGGGAATCCCACATAGCTTTGGCTGAGGTACATTCAGCCAGCTTCTGGAATATCTCATCAGACATTGTCTGAGCTAGGATATTCATTGCTTTTGCATCAGCTGCCTTTGCCTTCTTGTAAGTTTCATTGTAGTCAGGTGGTGGCACAGCACTGAGATCAGCAGAAGTGGAAGCAGCAGCAGGCCTAGCAGGTGGTCCTGTCAAAATAGAAGAAAAAATATCTTCATCAATAGAATTCATGTATAGTCTTATCCTGGCCTTCCATATGCCAAACTTGGACAAGTTGCATACAGGAGGTATGGTGCTTGAATAATCCTTAGACTGGGCCATGTGTGAAAGTGTTTGTGAATGGTATCAGGAAACAACTTATCACAGGATCTTTTAACTCAGGTGTTAGCCTGTATGAACAGCTAACCTCCCTCTGATACCAATTGAAAGTGAGGGGATAAGTTGTAAACTACTCTAGAGGGGGGGTGAATAGAGTATTCAAAATTTTATGAACACTTAGTCAGCTCCCTTGGAGTTTATTTGCGGAATAAAATAATCTGATACTTGAACCCTAAGAGCCTAACACAGTGAAGTGCACAAGTGAGAGAGTTAACTGAAATTTCAGTTTAACTATAAGCCTATCACAGCAACTAGCAAACCTAGGTAGTTCTAACACAGCCACAGAATAAAAAGAATAAGCAAGATAACCAGATGGACACAGGATATATAGTGGTTCCCTTTAAATAGGTACATCCACTCTTCTACCACCCTGGTAGGAATCCACTACAGGTTTTTGCTAAGGTGCCCTGCCACCAATGATCTGATTCAGGTAGATCAAACAGACCCTTTGAGCTTTTGATAAGGATGCTCAACCACAGGTTGTTGATAAGGTGCCCTGTCACCAACGTTCACTTTTGAAGAGGTGTGAACAAACTCTGTTTACAAAGGGGTTGAGAGGGTTAGATTATCTTCTCTGTTGTAAATACAGATTAGAGAAGATTTGTGGATTCTCTAAAGAATCAAAGTCTCCCCCTGGCTCAGTGGAAGTCCAGGGAAAGCCTTTGCTTCAGGATGAAGGAGTTTCAGATAAACTGAAACTAAATCCTCAGAGATCTGAAGACTGATTTTTATCAGGTCTTAAGATTCTGGAGCACTTGAAGCAGAACTGGAGCTCTTTCTGAAGTCTTGAAAACTCTAAGCAGATGCTCAGGAGACTTGAGAAAGAAAGATGATTGCTCTGGGCTTTTGCTTCAGGAAAACTTTTCTTCTTCTTGTTGTGAGATTGTGAAGAGCTGCTCTGATGATGCTTGAGCGAATGAATAATATTTCTCTGTGTCTGTCACTTCTCTTTTTCTGAGAGAAGAATTTCTCTTAAATATGTCTTCACGTTTTTCTTTTGGAACGGCTCTATTGATTTGAATTCTCGAGCCCTGCAACAGATTATCTCAAAATAGAATATAGCAATAGGAATAGAATGACCTATTAACTTTCTGTCAGTCCCAATAAGGAAATAAATGAATAGGAAAATATCTCAGCATAAAGATTTATCGTTCTTGGAAATAGCATACACCGCCAACGGCTAGAATACAGCCTGGCAATATATTTTGTATAATAAGACAAAAATGCTTTATCAAGAATACGAAATCCCGTAATTTATGCTTGACATATTTGGTAAATAATTCATTTGAATTTAAGCCAAAAATTAGCACAAACATTCTTCAGAAAATCTTTCTAACCACAAGCTAACACACTTGGAAATAAACCAAGGAATAAAATAAATACGAACAGATAAAAGCAGACAGAAAACGTCGAACAGGAGTTCGATGATCGTCGACCTGCAAACAGATCATCGACTAATAGCAGGAATCTGTCGGAACAGAAATCGTCGACCAGAAATCGTCGACCAGCTAATAGATCGTCGACCGGCTAACAGATAGTCGACCAGCGAACAGATCGTCGACCAGCTAACAGATAGTCGACCAGCAAAGGCAAATATCTGTCGAGACAGAAATCGTGAAGCAAGAACACGATCGTCGACCTGATGATGACAGATCGTCGACCATCCTTCAGAGCGTAGTAAGCTTGCTCTGAGATCGTCGACCAACGGTCGACGATAATTGTCTTGACTTCAATGATTCAATAGCCTTGCTATCGTCGACCATTGATCGACGATCGCGAGGCCTCGTTCGACGATGGTCGAACGGAAAAGCCTTAACCACAAAAACATCTAGAACTTTTAACCTAAGCTCTAGGTCAGTTTATAAACTGCCCTAGGGAGACTAAACAGAGTCTAAACATGATCATATATCTTTATATGGATCAAGAGGGGCTGGAAAGGGATTACATAAGCCAAATCACATCTAGGGTACCAACAATCTCCCCCTATTTGGGTTATGTTATCCAATCCAGTTTAAAGGCTAAAGCAGACAACAACAAATCTAAAGATTAACCAGAATGTTAACACACAGGCAATACACAGAAAATATAACAAGCATAAATCAGCAGAAAAGGAATGTATCAAGCAGATTTATCAGCAAGTTTAGCATCAGATGAGTTTTTAGGTATTGCAGCTGGTTTGAAAATAATCTCTCTGTTAGGATTTGCTGCTTGTCTCTTGGATAGCATTAGATCATGTTCACCTATGATTTTCTTTTCAGCATAATTTGGTAGAACTGCAGCAGGATGTAGCTTCATGTATTCTTCAGTATTAAAAGCTTCTGGATTGACTTGAAATCTGCTGAGTTCCTTTTCTCTGAATTCTGACATTGTTGAGTAAGCTGTAGGATCTAGTCCTTGAGATTTGGCTCTCTCCATCATGCTTAGTGCAATAGACTCTTTGAATCTTGCCATAGAGGCAATCCTTTTAGCTTCAGTTTTATCTGATGGAGAGGGAGGTCTATCAGTATCTGTATGAGCTGCAATCTCCATGTTCCTTTGAAGAGCTGTAGCAAGTTTGCTAGAATCAAGAGGAATCTGCACAGCCTTCTTAGGATCAGTTTGAGCATATAGAGATCTTGGAGGTGCAAGCTCAATGAACTTTTTGTGGGATTTTTCTGAAAAGACCACTCTTTTTCCTTTTGATTCAGTTGTCTCAGCAGCAGCAGGTTTTCTTGAAGAAGAGGATGAACCTTTCCTGGGAGGAGAAGGAGGAGAGAATGTAGGTTGCTGAAAAGTCATCTCCTTTATTTGTTCCACGAGAGCATTGTCATTTCTTTTTCTTCCCTGTCCTGAAACATCTTGGCCTCCCTGGCTTTGATTACTCCTTCTTTGGTAGGTCTGAGAAGTGTTAGAACTGGCTGACCTTGCAGAGGGGGCAGAAGATAGACTTCCAGAGGCTCCAGCACCAGGAGGTGGAGGAGGACCTCTGGGGGGGAATTTCTGAACAGGAGTGTCATATCTCTTTGTCCTCTTCTTCTCTTTAGTCTGATTTTTTGACAGTCTCATCCATGGCTGAAATTCCTTGCTCTTAGGATCTATTCCCTTCAGAATGTAATAGGGAACATCCTTGTTAGGATTGGCAGTAGGAGGAGCAGGAGCTTTTCTTTTCTTGGAAGCAACTCTTTTCCTTTTCTTAGTGGAGTCAGAATCATCAGAATCATCATCAGCATCATCAGAATGAGATGAGTCTTTCCCAGCATAATCACCAAAGTCAAGTTCAGAAGGATCCTTGGCAGCAGGTTCAGCTTTGTCTTTCTTTTCTCTTTCTTCTTTCTCTTTAGCTTCCTCAATGGCATCTTGCCTAAGGAGGGCATCAAGATCCACATTTGGAGACTTCTTCCAGAGTTCTGATTCTGGATACAACTCAGGAACTGTCTTGGGGACCAGTTCTGCAATAGAGGGAATGGATAAAGGATAGGTAAGGATAGGTGGAGAAAAGATGACGATATCTGCAGGGGCAGATGCTTTCTCTAGAGAGATGGCTAGGGAATCCAGATGATAATTAGCCATCCCTTCAATGTACTCAGAGGCAATGTTCTCAGCCACAAAGGCTATAAATTGTTCTAGGTTTAGAGTACCTGAGCTTGAGTCCATTTCAGTCATCTTGGGAGCATTGTCTGCCCTATCTTGCACATCTTCAATTTCTTCAGCAGCAGCATCAGCAGGGATGTTGATGTTTTCAGCAGCAGCAGCATTTATGGTTGTGCATGCATGCAAAGAAAGATAGGTTAACAACCAAGTGGGAATAAAGTATTCCCCCCAAGGTGAACAAACAACAGGTAATAGATAGGATTACCTGAAGATCTACACAGGATACCACTTTGCATCTAGGAAGGAGGTTATAATTCCTTCTAGATGTTCAGTGACATCAGGGATAGACACCTCTGCAAGGCACAAGAGGAGTGCCATACAGGAAAAGAAAAGAGTATCCTTGACCAAGGGGTCATCAAGGTACTCAGGTCTATAAGGGACCATTTTCTCTTGAGGAGAGGGAACAAGAGGAGTAGATGTGAGTGAGGACTCACAGTCTAGGTTAAGATAGGATTCTAAATCTTTATCAGAATCAAAGGATTTAGCAGCATCAACTTGCAATACTGATGTGAGATCATCAGCAGCTGTGATGGAAAGGAAAGAATAAGAAATTAACTTAAGGTTGGAGTTTGAATTAATTAGAAAATTAAATAAAGCTATACCATCAGGTTGAGCAGCAACATTCTCACAAACGTCCATGGGGACTTCCTCATTTTCTTTTTCAGGAACTTCTTCCTCAGAAGCTAGATTCACTAGGGAGTGAATGTCTTTGTTAGATACAAATATCAAATTGAAGTCCTGATTATATCCTTTGGAGGAAGAGTTTTAAGGTTTACCTTCTGGTTCTTTCTCTGGACTCTCTTGAGGTTCTTCTACAGTTTCTTGAAGGGGAAGAGAGGAATTGTCCTGAAGGGTCAGGGCATCACCTGAGACCACTTCAACAGACATCTCCCACTGCATGACTTCAGTGGGGACTGGAGTCATGCATCTTACAGAAGGGGGCTCAGCAGAAGATGAGATGGATTTGATGGCATCAGTGAGAGAATTGATGGAGGCAATGAGAGGGGCATTGGCAGCCTCAATCATTTTTTGGATGGAGGGAGTGATGAGCTCTACAACATGTGCAAGCAATTCAGGAGTTATCTGAAATGCTGATGATGTAGAGGTGGATGGAATGGAGGCAGGATGATCTGCCACATGATCAAATGAGTCATGTGGAGATGGGTGAACGTCAACATGAGTGTGGGATTCATGTTGAGAAAGATGCGTGAGGATGGTAGCAGTCACCATGTCAACACTGGCTGAAGCTGCCAGATGTTGTGGTGTTGGTGACTGGTGTGGAGATGCAGGTGGAATGAAGGATGCATGTTGTGGTGGCACTGCAGGTGTTGTAGAAAGTAATGCAGGAGATGAGGATGCAGGGGTAAGGAGGGAGGATGAAGGGATTGCTGAGCCTTCCCCAGTAAGCGGGAGAGCGGCCGAATCAGCCCTTGTGTCTGAAGAAGGGTTAGGATCAACCCTGGCTGACTTCTTGATAATCCTCTGGGATTTCTTGAATAGAGAGGGGTCCAACCTCTTGCTAGCGTTGACTGCGGACGGTGCAGAAACAAGCAGCAGGGGTGCTTTCACATACAGAAACACACCCAGTACCCTTGCAAGGTTTACCTCTTTCTGATTGTTCTTTCTCCTTATTAGTTCAAACAGAACTTTTCCCCAGGCAATCTGTGCCTTATTCACCAAAGCGGACATCAGGGCAAACTGTTGCCTGTTGATATTGTCATGAGCCGAGTGTTTTCCCAAAACAACCTTGCCCACCAGGTCGGCCAGAAACTTGTATTCTGGAGACAAGTTTATCTTCAGCAGCTTAGCCGGAATCCCTTCGGCATGGCCCATCACAGTGAGCATGCGGCCATATTCCTCTGTGCTTTGCTCATATTCCTCAGTACCTGTTGGCAGTCCAAACAGCTCAGTCAATACTTCAGGAGTCAGAGTGACCTCCTCGCCATTTATCTTTCCTGACATCGCTTCGTCGCTGGAGGACGAGGTGTATACCCATTCACGAATTTCTGGTATATGAATCTTAGGAGAGAACGACATAAATTTCTTGAGGCCTTGGTCTTCACATAGCTGCAGAATATCTTGGATTGGTTGATCGCATCGGCTGAAAGAATCGAAGTCGACACAGAAGCCAGTGTCGAACTTCATTCCGAAGAGAACAGCAGAAGGAATCGCCATAGGATTTGAGAGAAGATGGCGAATCGAGAAGCAAAACAGGGGAGAAGAGAATCGCGCGGGATTAGAGTTCGAGAGCGAATTCTAAGCCAGAAGAAGGAATATGAAAAGACGGAGCGGAAGGACGACGATCTCCAGACCTAAATCGACTATTAGAAACAAATCTGCGATCGTCGATCCCGGAATAAAATCGGTCGTCGAACACAGACCGACGATAGTCAATGTTTGACTAAATGGTAGACATCGACCGCCTACACGCAATTACCACGATCGTCGATCAATAAATGATGGTCGACGATTCTCCACCTAGCACAGAAAATCTGTCGTCGACCATTGGTCGACGATAGATACCTAAGGAGAGATCGTTGACCAGTTGGTCGACGATTTCTGCCTTACTACAGAACGAGCTGTCGTCGACGGTTGGTCGACGATAGTTCTGACCTGGTCGAAGATCGTCGATCAGTCATTCGACGATTTTAGACAGAAAACAAAACTATCTTAATTTTCACTACTCTGAACCATTAATCATGCCAAGCTGGTTCAGGAAGAACAAATGCTTTTGTTCATCAAGGGGCTTAGTGAAAATATCTCCTCTTTGCAGGTCTGTGGATATAAATTCCATTACTATCTTGTTCTTTTCCACATTATCTCTCAGAAAGTGATGTCTAATCTCAATGTGCTTGGTCCTGGAGTGGTGCACAGGATTTTGAGCAATTGATATTGCACTGGTACTGTCACACAGAATTTTTGTGTTTGAGTGTGTGTACCCATAATCCACTAGCTGATTTTGAATCCACAGGATCTGTGAACAACAGCTAGCTGCTGCTATATATTCAGCCTCAGCAGTTGAAGTAGACACAGATGCCTGTTTCTTGCAAAACCAAGAGACAAGTCTCTCTCCCAGGAACTGACAAGTCCCTGAGGTGCTTTTCCTGTCAAACTCTACAACCAGCGTAATCAGCATCTGAATATCCAATTAATTCAAATCCTGACTCAGCTGGATACCACAGTCCTAAGTTAGGGCATCCCTTAAGGTATCTCAAAATCCTCTTGAGAAGAGTTAAGTGAGATTCCTTTGGGTTGACCTGAAACCTAGCACATAGGCATGTAGCAAACATTATGTCAGGCCTACTTGCAGTCAAATACAGCAGGGAACCAACAATGGCTCTAAAGTTCTTTTGATCAACAGGCTTGCCATTGACATCAGAATCAATAACTGCATTTGAGGCCATAGGTGTGCTCATTGATGAAGCATCAGACATTCCAAATCTTTTAGCCAGCTCTCTGGCATATTTTGATTGAGAAATGAAAATGCCATCAACACTCTGTTTCACTTGGAGACCAAGGAAATAGGATAACTCACCCATGCTGCTCATCTCAAACTTAGAGTGCATTAGTTCAGAGAACCTCTTGCATAGCTTGGGATCAGTAGAGCCAAATATAATGTCATCTACATAGATTTGAACTAACAGTTGTGAGTCCTTATGATGTCTAATGAACAGGGTTCTATCTACTACACCTCTCACAAACTTGTGTTCTAGAAGAAAATTTGCTAAGGTCTCATACCAAGCTCTAGGAGCTTGCTTAAGTCCATATAGAGCCTTTTGGAGTTTGAACACATGAGTGGGTAAGGTTGATGAAACAAACCCTGGTGGTTGTTCAACAAACACTTCTTCCTTTAAATCTCCATTGAGGAAGGCACTCTTCACATCCATTTGGAAGACCTTAAATCTTTTATAGGCAGCATAGGCTAGGAAATCCTAATGGCTTCTAGTCTGGCTACAGGGGCAAAAGTCTGATCATAATCTATGCCTTCCTCCTGTCTATAGCCTTGAGCTACTAGCCTAGCCTTATTTCTAACTACTATGCCTTGGGCATCAAGCTTGTTTCTAAACACCCACTTGGTGCCTATGATCCGTTGGCCTCTTGGTCTTGGAACCAAGGTCCAAACTTTACATCTTTCAAACTGGTTAAGCTCCTCTTGCATTGCTATAATCCAGTGGGGATCAAGCTCAGCATCTTTAATGGTTAGGGGCTCAACCTGAGAAAGGAAACAAGCAAACATCACATTTTTGTTGAGTTGATGTCTTGTCTGGACTCCTGCTGAAATGTCTCCAATCACTTGAGATACAGGGTGATCTCTAAGTGTGACAAGATCAGTAGGTTCAACAATGATCTGATCTTCAACAGTTTCAAGATTTAATTCCTCATGTGGAATTTGATCAACTGTTGGAACAGGTGCTTTAACTTGAAAAAGTTCTACATCAGATTCAGAATCTGAGGGAGCAGCCTGAGGAGTTTGTTGGGGATGATTCTCCTGTGTGAGTCTCAAACCTTCCAAATCCTTACTTACTCCTAGGACTTGCACTGTACTATTAGAGGAAGAGTCCTTCTCCTTATAATACATGACTGTCTCATCAAAAGAGACATGTGCAGACTCTTCTATCTTAAGAGAGGATTTATTAAGAACCCTATAGGCTTTGCTTACTTGAGAGTATCCTAGAAAAACTCCCATTGAAGCTTTTGCCTCAAATTTTCTATGGTATTCTTTGTTATTGTTATGAACAAAAGCAACACAGCCAAATACTCTAAAATAGTCTACTTTAGGTTTCACTTGCTTAAGTAATTCATAGGGAGTCTTACCCTTAAGTTTATGTATCAGACTTCTGTTCAATACATAGTTAGCTGTGCTGACTGCTTCAGCCCAAAAGGACAGAGGCATGTTAGCATCGGCCAACAATGTACTTGCAGCTTCAATTAGGGTTCTGTTTTTCCTTTCAACTACCCCATTTTGTTGAGGAGTTCTAGGAGCAGAGAAGCTATGTTTGATACCTTCCTTCTCACAGAATTCTTGCATAAGAAGAGACTCAAACTCAGTACCATGATCACTTCTGATCAAGGCAATCTGAGTAGAATACTCACTCTGTATACACTTTAGAAAATCTGTAAGAACCTTGAAGTTATCAGCCTTAGTTCTCAAGAAGAATACCCAAGTGAACCTAGAGAAGTCATCTACAATTACTAAAGTGTAAGACTTTCCTCCAAGACTCTGTACAGCAATAGGACCAAATAAATCCAAATGTAGCAAGTACAGAATCCTGGGAGAATCACTTTTATTAACTGATTTAAAGCTATTTCTTGTTTGCTTACCTAATTGACAAGCTTTGCAAAGGCCTTCCTTCTTGTAGGGGCAAGAAGGTAAACCTCGTACAAGATTGTACTTAGCCAACCTAGAAATGTTTTTCAAATTTACATGACTAAGTCTCTTATGCCAAAGGGTATTATTACTGGTTACTTCATTAAATAAGCATATTTCAGATTTGGAGGAATTAAAATCTACAACATAAACATTTCCAATTCTAATACCTACTAACACCACAGTATTATTTAAAGAAATATTGCAAGCAGTGTCAGTAAACCATACCTTGTACCCAGCATCACACATTTGACTTACAGAGATTAGGTTGTGCTTTAGTCCTGAGACATAAGCTACTTTCTTGAAGGTTACAGCTCCTATGGTGAAGCTGCCATACCCTTCAGTCTGTCCACAGCTGGAATCCCCAAATACAACTTTTGGTCCCAGCTTGGCTTTGAAACCTGACAGGTTCTTCTTCTTTCCTGTCATATGCTTTGAGCATCCACTATCCAGATACCATTTGTCATGTATGACTGGATAGGTCTTCACCTGCAGAAAGAACAGTTATACATTGTGGACCCAGGTTACCTTGGGTCCAGTATTCTTCACAAAAGAAAAACTAGATATAAAAGATTTTGCAGGCTTAGATTTATATCCTAAAGGGTGTGATCTCCTAGGTGGGATAATCCATTCAGTTGAAGGATTAAACAACCTGGGGTGGTGATTAGGATTTGAAGTTCTGGAAGTTTGATTTTTATTTTCCAGCTTAAGTCCAGATCGTCGATCAATGGTCGACGATCGCAAGCCATATCGTCGATCATTTATGGTAGAACGATGTTCTGGATTCCACGATCGTCGATCACTGGTCGACGACTTTTGTAAAGCTAGAAATTTTTTCTTCCTATTCTCTTTCTTAATCTTATTCTGAATTTTCTTGCATTTTTCAATTTCCTCAGTATTCTTTATTCCTGATTCAGAAACAAATTTTACTGGAGTGCTAAATCTCTCCTTTGTGAGGAGGATGGGTTCACTAGGTGTAGCACCTAAGCCTAGTTTATCATTACCAACCCTAGTGTTTGCTATACAGGTTATTTCAGATAATTTAAGGCTTCTGCCATTTAATTGTTCTTCTAACCTCTTAGATTTAGCTAGTTCTAATTTTAGAAATGTTATTTCTTCTTTTGAGCTCTCTAATTCCTTTTCTAATCTGATTATTTCAGTACCTTCCATGTCTAGTTCCATTATTTTTAATCTAAGTGACTTAATTTCTTTTTCAGATAATAGTAAGTCTAAACATAGAGTTTTAAATTTTAGTTTGAACTCAGGAGATGAGAAGTCAAATGAGTCGATTACCTGGTCCTCCATAAAGGAATCTTCTTCATTGTCTCCTTCTTCTTCAGAATTCTCTGCAGCTGACAGAGAGCTGCAGGCATCAATGGCCATGAGGCAGACCTCTTTGGCTTTCTTTTCTTCTTCTTCTTCAGAATCACTGGAGCTAGAGGAGCAGGTATCCTCTTCTGTTTCACTCCAGGTAGCAGCCACAAATCCCTTGTCCTTCTTCTTGTATTTGTGTGATGAGGACTTGGAGTGGTGCTTCCTGTATTCTTTCTCATGTTTCTTCTCCTTGTACTTCTTCTCTGGACAATCTGGGGCAATGTGTCCAGGCTTGCTGCAAACATAACAAATGATTTCTTTAGATGGAGTCTTGTCATACCTTGGCTTGTCCTCATGCTTGGAGAACTTCTTTCTGAGGTCTCTTCTTCCCATGTTGAAGAACCTTTTGGCAATGAGTGCCAGTAACTCCTCATTTGATTGACTTCCTTCAGAAGTCTCAGCAGCCTTAAGAGCTAGAGAGTGCTCTTTCTTTGTAGGAGTAGGAGTCTTCACTTCAGTTACAGCAGCTCTACTCTTTAAGGTTTGCTCATATGACCTGAGCTTTCCCAACAGAGCTTCTGTGGAGAGTTCCACAGTGTTTCTTCCATCCTTGATGGGCCATATCCTTGAGTCCCAAGAGATGGGAAGGCACATCAGGATCTTGTCATTTACTTCTGACAAAGTTATCTCCTTGTCCAAAGACCTCAGTTCACTTATTATTGAACTGAGTCTTGTGTACATTGTGTCAATGTCTTCAGCATCATCCTTCTTGAAATTTTCATACTGAGAGGTGAGATTGGATCTCCTGTCCTTCCTCTCATCAGCTGAGCCAGCAACTATGTGGTTGAGGGAATCCCACATAGCTTTGGCTGAGGTACATTCAGCCAGCTTCTGGAATATCTCATCAGACATTGTCTGAGCTAGGATATTCATTGCTTTTGCATCAGCTGCCTTTGCCTTCTTGTAAGTTTCATTGTAGTCAGGTGGTGGCACAGCACTGAGATCAGCAGAAGTGGAAGCAGCAGCAGGCCTAGCAGGTGGTCCTGTCAAAATAGAAGAAAAAATATCTTCATCAATAGAATTCATGTATAGTCTTATCCTGGCCTTCCATATGCCAAACTTGGACAAGTTGCATACAGGAGGTATGGTGCTTGAATAATCCTTAGACTGGGCCATGTGTGAAAGTGTTTGTGAATGGTATCAGGAAACAACTTATCACAGGATCTTTTAACTCAGGTGTTAGCCTGTATGAACAGCTAACCTCCCTCTGATACCAATTGAAAGTGAGGGGATAAGTTGTAAACTACTCTAGAGGGGGGGTGAATAGAGTATTCAAAATTTTATGAACACTTAGTCAGCTCCCTTGGAGTTTATTTGCGGAATAAAATAATCTGATACTTGAACCCTAAGAGCCTAACACAGTGAAGTGCACAAGTGAGAGAGTTAACTGAAATTTCAGTTTAACTATAAGCCTATCACAGCAACTAGCAAACCTAGGTAGTTCTAACACAGCCACAGAATAAAAAGAATAAGCAAGATAACCAGATGGACACAGGATATATAGTGGTTCCCTTTAAATAGGTACATCCACTCTTCTACCACCCTGGTAGGAATCCACTACAGGTTTTTGCTAAGGTGCCCTGCCACCAATGATCTGATTCAGGTAGATCAAACAGACCCTTTGAGCTTTTGATAAGGATGCTCAACCACAGGTTGTTGATAAGGTGCCCTGTCACCAACGTTCACTTTTGAAGAGGTGTGAACAAACTCTGTTTACAAAGGGGTTGAGAGGGTTAGATTATCTTCTCTGTTGTAAATACAGATTAGAGAAGATTTGTGGATTCTCTAAAGAATCAAAGTCTCCCCCTGGCTCAGTGGAAGTCCAGGGAAAGCCTTTGCTTCAGGATGAAGGAGTTTCAGATAACTGAAACTAAATCCTCAGAGATCTGAAGACTGATTTTTATCAGGTCTTAAGATTCTGGAGCACTTGAAGCAGAACTGGAGCTCTTTCTGAAGTCTTGAAAACTCTAAGCAGATGCTCAGGAGACTTGAGAAAGAAAGATGATTGCTCTGGGCTTTTGCTTCAGGAAAACTTTTCTTCTTCTTGTTGTGAGATTGTGAAGAGCTGCTCTGATGATGCTTGAGCGAATGAATAATATTTCTCTGTGTCTGTCACTTCTCTTTTTCTGAGAGAAGAATTTCTCTTAAATATGTCTTCACGTTTTTCTTTGGAACGGCTCTATTGATTTGAATTCTCGAGCCCTGCAACAGATTATCTCAAAATAGAATATAGCAATAGGAATAGAATGACCTATTAACTTTCTGTCAGTCCCAATAAGGAAATAAATGAATAGGAAAATATCTCAGCATAAAGATTTATCGTTCTTGGAAATAGCATACACCGCCAACGGCTAGAATACAGCCTGGCAATATATTTTGTATAATAAGACAAAAATGCTTTATCAAGAATACGAAATCCCGTAATTTATGCTTGACATATTTGGTAAATAATTCATTTGAATTTAAGCCAAAAATTAGCACAAACATTCTTCAGAAAATCTTTCTAACCACAAGCTAACACACTTGGAAATAAACCAAGGAATAAAATAAATACGAACAGATAAAAGCAGACAGAAAACGTCGAACAGGAGTTCGATGATCGTCGACCTGCAAACAGATCATCGACTAATAGCAGGAATCTGTCGGAACAGAAATCGTCGACCAGAAATCGTCGACCAGCTAATAGATCGTCGACCGGCTAACAGATAGTCGACCAGCGAACAGATCGTCGACCAGCTAACAGATAGTCGACCAGCAAAGGCAAATATCTGTCGAGACAGAAATCGTGAAGCAAGAACACGATCGTCGACCTGATGATGACAGATCGTCGACCATCCTTCAGAGCGTAGTAAGCTTGCTCTGAGATCGTCGACCAACGGTCGACGATAATTGTCTTGACTTCAATGATTCAATAGCCCTGCTATCGTCGACCATTGATCGACGATCGCGAGGCCTCGTTCGACGATGGTCGAACGGAAAAGCCTTAACCACAAAAACATCTAGAACTTTTAACCTAAGCTCTAGGTCAGTTTATAAACTGCCCTAGGGAGACTAAACAGAGTCTAAACATGATCATATATCTTTATATGGATCAAGAGGGGCTGGAAAGGGATTACATAAGCCAAATCACATCTAGGGTACCAACACCCCCGCACCGAGAGAAGGACTTTCAGATTCAGCTCGTACGGGGGCTAAGCCGGTATCCAGAGCTCCCTATCGAATGGCCCCAAAGGAGTTGGTGGAATTCCGAAGCCAGCTTCAGGAGTTAGTGGAGGCCGGGTTCGTTCGGCCTAGCTCATCACCGTGGGGAGCTCCGGTGCTGTTCGTTAAGAAGAAGGACGGGACCCTTCGATTGTGCATAGATTACCGGGCTCTGAACAGGTTGACAGTCCGGAACACGTATCCCTTACCACGGATAGACGAGCTTTTTGACCAGCTGGAGGGAGCCCATTGGTTCTCAAAGCTGGATCTGAGGTCAGGGTACTACCAGCTTCGTATTCAGGAGGAGGACATCACGAAGACGGCCTTCAGCAGCAGATACGGCTTGTACGAGTTTACCGTGATGCCGTTCGGGCTCACGAATGCACCCTCCGCATTCATGACTTTGATGAATCGGGTGTTCGAGGAGTATCTGGACGTCTTTGTCATTGTATTCATTGACGACATTCTCATCTATTCAAGGACGGAGGAGGAGCATGCCAGACATCTGGCCTTGACCTTGGGGAAGCTGCGTGAGCATGAGATGTATGCCAAGTACAGCAAGTGCCAGTTCTGGCTAAAGGAGGTGGCCTTTCTGGGCCATGTCATCAGTGGAGCAGGTCTGGCAGTGGATCCTGCAAAGATCCAGGCTGTACGGGATTGGCCAACGCTAAAGTCGGCCACAGATGTTCGAAGTTTCTTGGGACTGGCCGGTTACTACCGGAAGTTCGTCGAGGGGTTCTCTCAGATTTCCCTCCTTCTTACGTCTCTGACGAAGAAGGAGTCCCCATTTATATGGACGCCTCGATGCGAATCTGCCTTCCAGGAGCTAAAGGATCGTCTCACCTCGGCTCCCATCCTTGCTCTTCCATCAGGGAAGGAGGGATTCCAGGTGTATACAGATGCTTCCTATCAGGGGATGGGTGCCGTTCTGATGCAGAACGGGCACGTAATAGCCTACGCCTCCCGTCAGTTGAAGCAGCACGAGCAGAACTACCCCGTGCACGATTTAGAGATGGGGGAAGTCTTTTTTGATCTTAAGATCTGGCGACACTATCTCTACGGAGTACATTGTGATATCTTCTCCGACCACAAGAATCTGAAGTACGTCGACACCCAGAAGGAGTTGAACATCAGACAGAGACGCTGGGTGGAGTTTCTGTCGGACTACCAGTATACCATGCACTACCATCCTGGTAAGGCGAACGTGGTCGCAGATGCTCTGAGTCGGAGAGCGAGTACGACAGGAGTAGGCCCGCAGCTGATGGCCTTGGAGTTGATTAGATCATTCGAGGAGATGCAGATTTCGCTAGTGTCTGAGGATGACCCAGAGCTATACATGGAGTACCTGGGGTCGATGGCTACTACTGATGACATTCGGGACCGCATCAGAGATGGGCAGATGCTGGATGAGAGAGCTGAGCCGATGTTTCGAGCCTTGGAGGAAGGCACGACGGGAGATTACTCTTTGAGGGATGGGCTCCTGTGTTTCCGAGGCAGAGTCTACATACCAGCAGGAGGACGGATCCGGGAGGATATTTTGACGAAAGCTCATTGCAGCCGATATTTGGTACACCCGGGGATCACCAAGATGGTAAAGGATTTAAAGAGGACGATGTATTGGCCGGGTATGAAGAAAGATATTACGTATTTTGTGACGCATTGTGAGGCCTGCCAGCTCGTGAAGGCGGAGTGTAGGAACCCGGCAGGCTTGCTGCAGCCGCTTCCAGTGCCGGAGTGGAAGTTTGAGGATATAGCCATGGACTTCATACATGGGCTACCTAGATCCCATGCGGGGAACGACTCGATCAAGGTGATAGTGGACAGGCTGACAAAGATGGCCAGATTCATCCCAGTGGCAAAGGACACACCGATCAGTGTATTAGTGCGGAGGTTCATTGAGCAGTTTGTGCGTTATCATGGGGTGCCCAAGACTATCGTTTCGGATCGGGATGGGCGGTTTACATCCAGCGAATGGAGGTCAGTCCAGGCCCATCTGGGTTCTCGGTTGACATTCAGCACAGCTTTTCACCCTCAGACCGATGGACAGACAGAGCGCACCAACCGTACACTGGAGGATCTGTTGCGACTATGTATTTTGGACCGTGGCGAGCCTTGGGAGAGATTGCTGCCACTGGTCGAGTTTTCGTACAACAACACTCATCAGTCCAGCATAGGCATGGCTCCATACGAAGCGTTGTACGGAAGGAGGTGCAGAACCCCACTATCATGGGTTCAGGATGAGGATCCGCAGGCACTAGGCTCGGAGTTCATAGGAGATACAGATGCTCAGATTAGATTGATCCGAGATAGGATGTTGGAAGCCCAGAGTAGACAGGCGAAATACTATGATGCGAGGCATCGCCAGGTAGAGTTCCAGGTAGGAGACCGGGTTTTCTTGAAGATACGGCCGATGCACGGAGTCTCACGGGTTCGCGGGCGGAAGAAGCTCAGTCCGAGATATATGGGGCCCTATAGGATCCTGGAGCGGATCGGCCCCTTAGCCTATAGACTGGAGCTACCGCCGGAGTTAGCGGGATTGCATGACATCTTCCACGTCTCCTCACTTCAGAGGGCTCTGCTACGCCCTGAGCAGCTGATTTCCTCGGCAGATGGCCCGGTGGCCTCGGATCGGTCAGTCAACTTGGAGCCTGTCAGGATTGACGACACAGCAGTGCGTGTCTTGCGACGGAAGAAGGTTCCGTTGGTCAAGGTTCTGTGGAACAATCATGGGCAGGAGGAGCATACATGGGAGCCACAGGACTTGATGCGGCAAAAATACCCGGAACTTTTTCGTCAGGTATATCTCACAACCCCCCTGGACAATTAATTTGCCTTCCTGTCTTAAATCAAGGAACTGAAACTTCAAAAATAGGGGCTAATCTTTTGTTTATTGGGTTGTATATACCTAGTTAAGTGGGCGAATTAATCCTAGATTTGAAACCGCATAAGGCCAACATAACGTAGGGAAATAATTTCTTTAATTCTCATGGGATGTTACAAGCTTCTTTTCCCGATTAGAGTCCCGTAGGCTTAACCTTGATTTCGGGGACGAAATCTTTGTTTTGTTTATTGGGATTTGTAACATCCCATTTCCGGCTAGACCCCTAGGAGTCGGTTGGTTGCGGTAGAACCCTAGGGAGCCCAAAAGTCGAAATAAATCTACCAGGATTTCGGGTCACGGGTTGGTCACGCCCGTGACCCAGGTGTCACGCCCGTGACCCAAGTGTCACGCCCGTGACCTAGGGCGTGACTCCCTCGACGATCGTCGATCTCAGGTAGACGATCGTCGTGCGCAAAATTTTCCACCCGGCCCTGTCACGCCCGTGACCCAGGTGTCACGCCCGTGACCTGGGGCGTGACTCCTTCAACGATCGTCGATCCCAGGTAGACGATCGTTGGGCGCAGAATTTGACTCATGGCCTGTCACGCCCGTGACTCACAATGTCACGCCCGTGACATAGGGCGTGACCACGCTCGACGATCGTCGATTTCAGTTCGACGGGCGTCGAACCAGAATTAGTCCCCAGGCAAGTCACGCCCGTGACCCTCAATGTCACGCCTGTGACCTAGGGCGTGACCACGCTCGACGAGCGTCGATCTCAGTTCGACGCTCGCCGACCCAGAATTTGGCCACACGGGCCAGTCACGCCCGTGACCCGGGTGTCACGCCCGTGACCACCCTTCGACGATCGTCGATCTCAGTTCGACGATCGTCGAACCCAGAACTGGCTAACCGGTCCTGTCACGCCCGTGACCTATGTGTCACGCCCGTGACCAAGGCCGAAACGACAGCCAGACTGGAAATTTCCATAACCGACGCAATAATAAATTCTGATTATGGAATGAAAACCAATGGTATTTATGGGCCGTTTCCTACTTTAATTATTTAAATAATTAAGGAAAATGTTGGTCCAATGGGAAATCGCCACCTGGCGAGCACCTCTTCATCTCCAGCGTTTCAACTGCCATTCGTCATAACCGAAACGTCATTAAGGGGTTAGTAATGGCCGCCAACGTTTCATCCTTTCCCCTCCCCATTGCTGATCTATAAAAGACTCCTAAGAGCAAGAGGAAAAGGTTACACTCCCTCAAACTATTTCAGACTTTCCCCTTGCTGTTGAAGAATTTCCGGCGACGCCACCACCGCGCAAATGGCTTCCCGACGCTCTGCACGCCTCCAACCCGCGAACAAGGTCCTCCCCTCCCTCTTCTTCTGCGGATAGATCTTAGGAATCCTTAGGAGAGATATCGGGCTCAAAAGAGCCAGATCGGGTGAGCGTATTCGTGGTTTTCCGAAAATCACATGGTGGCGGGTTCGCCGGAAACCGCCTCTCCGGTGGCCGTGCCGTCGCCCGACGATAGCCCTCACCTCAACAGAGGTGGTGGTGGTGGTGGCCGGCCAGGGAGATGGCTGGATGGCCGGGAAATAGCTTTGGAAAAGCTACAGGAAAATGAGTCTTCAGGCCTCTGGTTTCGGGCTGTTGAAGAAGATGAACAGTGCCATGAGACTTAAATTCTATTTTTAAAACAATTTCTGAATGAAAATATCTGTCACCTTAAATAATTTGGGAAAAATACTTAGAGGCTCCTACAGGAAAAAGGGCCAACATAGAAAATGTAGCCCTTGAAGTCTACTTTAATTCAAAATTAATTTCACCCGATTTGGAATCCTGGTTAGACCACAGCACCCTTTTTGGTGAGGTCTATCCAGAGGGCCGTCTTGACCTTAGAGAAATTCCCCACTCTAAACCAGTCATCAAAATGACTTGAAATTTGGGGTGTGGTCTAATATTACATATATCTAGGTGCTATCCAAAAATGAGAATTTTTGGAGAATATTTTTCTATAGTTTTTAGAAAAATTCAATAATCTTAGCCGAATTTAATTAGATAGTTAAATAATTTCCAAACCCTCCCAAATTATGGTGAGTGGTCCCTGGGTTCAGCATGAGGTTCTGTATAATTTTTCATCTCATTTGGAGATGGTTTGGATTCGAAATGATCAACCCTAAGTTTTGCCCTAATAAGGGGTCTTAGGTTAAAAGTGCACTTTTGAAATTCGAGTGGTCAGATCACCTCAACAGAGGCTGAGATTTTTACCACTGGCTAGTAATATTCTCTAGCACCCCCTCATGGAGTTTGAGGTAGATCGGGGTAAGTTTGCCCTAAGGACCAAGGCCAAACCCTAAGGATGGATCTTGGTGGTTTGTGAAGGTCATGCGGTCAAATGACTTTGGATTGACCCGAAATTGGGTGAAGAGAACCATAGGGCCAATATAGTTCTCTGGAAGAAATCTTAGTAAATTTGGAGACCGTTGGGATACCTAAAAATCTAACCCTAGTTTGGGGCGCAAAAATTGTAGAGATAGGAAATGACACTAAATCACACTGAAAAGTGGTGAGATTTGGGTAGAGTGAATTATAGGGATGGTACAAGCTTTGGATATTTTACTATGAATTTTATGATCATTATTTTGGATACTTCCTTTAATGATGTAGCAGTGTATGATTTGCTTAGAAAATTTATTAGGGAATACACACTCTCTGAAAAGTGATGAAATTTAAGCAGAGAACGTTTATTATTATTTTAAATCTCTGTGAATTTTTATGAGATTTTTGGAAGGTTAATTCAAGGGCTTGCTTCATTAGGTATGTTTTACCTTGATTATTTGATTAAATCTTTAGTGATGTTTAGCAAGCTAGTAAAATTATGATTATCTACACAAAGATCTTTTATGTATCGTACTACTGACTAGTGATTTTTCTATAATTTTTAGATGAATAATTTCGGTACTTCCTCCATTACGTAGAATTAACGTGATTATACTGAATAAATTATTTAGAGGTTAAATTCTTTCTATAAAATTCTGAGAATTTGTATTTGAAGTTACATTACTGTTATTTAGTGATCATAATTTTTGGGTGGCCATTACTTAAGAATATCATGTAGTTCATGTTTAAAATTACCCATGGCCAATCTTTGGGAAAAATTAAATAAATATCAGATTAATTAGGAAAATTATAAATTTCTGGATTTAGACAAATTATGATATGGTAGACCTCCAGTAAATATTATAGAAGATTTGGAAGATAATTTGGTGTACCTCCCCTTGTGTACCTTATAAAGCTTAGGATGGTCTGCCTATAGTAAAGCCACAGAATTCTGGTAGTTGATGGTTGGTAGGGCAAGTTAAGATTGAGTTCATCATAGAAGTCAGGATAAGTAGAGTGTGGGACTGGTTAGGATAAGGGAGTACGGGAACGACGAAAGATCGTCCATCCCGGGAAGAAGAGGAAGAGTCTTAATACTCTAGGGTTAGAACTAAAGTAACTAAAAGAGGATCGGGTTAAGGGAGATCAACCAATAATAATAAGTGCCTTGCGAAAGGGAACTTCGGGCCGTAATGCCGCCGTCTTGGTTCCTAGTGCCCCTTGAGAGCCCTTCACGGGGTATACCGGGGGCAGTCCTGGGCTAACGTAAACCGTAGGAATAATAAATTAAAAGAGCAACTAGTATAACTAGGGTTGCACACACTCACTCCCCGATAGCTAGGAAAGTAGAATAATAGGACTTGTTGCCATTCAGACAGTAACTCTGAAGGTAGATGCACGGACAGGACTGTCCGGGGGGCCGAGGGCTCGAGGGTTGGAATACAGATTAAAGGTGGTGGGTCTTCGGTACCCGATCGTCGTTCACACCGACATCGGTACGCTGACTCGGCGGTGTGGGACACTTAGCCAAAGAAAGTCTGGAGGGTACATCCAGCAGTAGTACGCGGATACTCTAGGTTGTGTTCTTCTAGGGGCGTACGGGAGGGCTAGGCCTGTTAGTGTGGATGCCCGCCTAGGAGTGGGGGGCCCGACCCACTGTCTCCGTTTGCCACTACGGAGGTTCCTGGGAGTGAAGCTAGCTGCCCGAACATGGGGAACTAAAGGTCTTTGTGCATAGAGTCGTGTGCGTGTGTTGCACTTGCATGAATCATGGCATAGCATATCACTACACTCATAATTGCATACAACCGTCACCCCAACGTATAAATCGATATGGGACTTTTTATACGATGGGAGCCTTGCAGAAGACCCCTTAACTTATAAGTTTGTATGGGCATTCATATAAGTTAAGGTTACTTACTTACTTACTTGTTTGTTTACTTACTGTTCTCTAGCTGCCTTCTTTTATACAATTTGCTATTTATTAATTGCTCTACCTATTACAACATTTACACTGTTCACCTATTACAACTTGCTAGTTAGTTCCACCGTCACCTGCTTGAATATTCTCCACTTTTGTAGCTTCCCTTTCCTCCTCTCCGCCCGGTACTTAGGAGCCGTAATGGGAGGGGTAGGGGATGATAGGGCTTAGTCTTTATGACTAATGGTTTTCGAACCAAACATTATAGGAGCTCCAGATGGGAGACAGGGACCAGCATCAGCGGAGTACGGTGCGCATGGAGGTGGGACAGTCTAGCACCGGTGCACCTGCGACCAGCTCCGTGAGTGATTAGTATTTTCTTAGCTTCCGCGATGAGTGACTTGTAGTGAGGTCTCTGATGTACTGGGCTCGAGCCCATTTATCTATTTTCCTTTTATTACTATTGATGGACTGGTTATGATTTCACTTTTATTTACATGTTTCTGTGGACTTGTTTACACTTTTGTATAAATGCTTCTCTCTCTTGTGATCGAAAAGGGCCGGCAGAATTGGCGTTTTGTAGTGGTTGCCTTCCCGTGAGTCGGTGCCACTGCAAAGCGGCAATTCTGGGCTAAGACCCCGGTGGTTTAAAAAGAAAGAAAAAAGGGGGTCTTACACAAGGACATTCCTCTACACGAATCCACCCCCCATCATCACTTTGAAGAAGGGGAGGTTGAAGATGACTAGTCATTATAACAAAAGTTCTAGATAGGCCTTCTTAAGAAACCTTCTGCTCACACATCAAGACTCATTTGAGTCGATGTATCGCCTAAGAATATCTAAGGATATAGCACCAAGGGAGAGGGGAGGAATCTCACCTCATTTCTAGAGGTACCACCATTTCCGGCCATGGATCTTATCATCCTCCTCGGCGTCATCGCTTTTTCCTTGACAGAGGTGCATTTCTCCTCCTCCAAGTTTTGATCCAGCAAGATCTCTTCCTCTAGGAAGTTCTCTCAGGAAAAAGGGCTGGAATGAAGAGTGAAAACGGCTAGGGTTTTACCTTTCCTGTTTATAGATAAGTGACACGGGTAGGGATACGGTCATGTCCTTACCCGTGTCCTGCTCTGGCGAAGAGGCTCTACTTCCGTTTCGTGCCCCTATATGGGTACTGACACGCCCGTGTTAGTACCCGTGTCTAGATGACACGGCCTTGGTTGTGGCCGTGTCAATACCCGTATCCTGGTCGGGACACTTCTCGTCGAACTGGGCTTGAAGCACACGGGTAGGGACATGCCCGTGTTGCTACCCGTGTCATTCGCACACGGGTAGAGACACGATCGTGTATCTACCAGTGTCCTTCTCGAGACCGAACACTCAACTCAACACAGCCAAGGCATGGCACACGGGTAGGGACACGCTCGTGTCCCTACCCGTTTCCTAATCGGGACAAACTACTCAACGCCCTTTTATTACCACTCAATCCCATGGACACTCAGCGCCACTGAACACGGGTAGGGACACGCCCGTGTCCCTACCCGTGTCATACTCAACACAGTTTTCAACTTTATTCCTCGTTCCCCGCGAGTGAGCACCTGATCTCCTGCACCGCCTTAGGCCTACACCAGCTCTACACCAAAAACGCGCACAAGGGGCCTAGCGCGAATCGGGACGTTACATACCCAAAGTTGGAACTTTACGGGAGGAGTTGATGTACGAGGCATATTTTACAAAGTAGTCAATCCATCCGGGGAGCACTAAAATGTTCAAGGATATGAAGAAGCATTTCTGGTTGTCAGGAATTAAGAAAAATATTGCACATTATGTGGCGAAATGTCAAACTTGCGGCTTAGTAAAAGCTGAGTGCTAGAAGCCAGGAGGATTCTTGAAATCTTTGTCTATACTAGAGTGGAGTTTGATGACATTTCCATGGATTTTATTTATGGTTTGCCGAGATCGCAAAAAGGAAACGACTCCATTTGGGTGGTTGTAGATCGGCTAATAAAGGTGTCACACTTTATTTCGAATAGGAAAGATGATTCAGTCGAAAAGCTAGCAAAACTATATGTTGACAATATTGTACGATTGCACGGTGTGCCCTATAGAAGCGTAAGTGACCGAGATGGGCGATTTAAGTCAAATGATTGGAGGCTAATCCATCAGTTGTTGGGGACTAAGTTAAAGTTCAGCACGGCCTTTCATCCTCAAATGGATGGTCAGACCAAAAAAACTAATAGAACTATGGAAGACATGCTCCGAAAGTGTGGCCTGGATTTCAAAAAGAGGTGGAAAGACCCTCTCTATATGATAGAGTTTGCCTACAACAATAGCTATCAGGCTCGTATAAAGATGGCTCCCTTTGAAGGTTTATGCGGTAGGATGTGTCGTACTCCATTAGCATGGGCGAAAACAAATGAATCTAAATTGTATAAGCATAAGGAAGTTGAAGATGCAAATTCAACAATACGCATTATTCGAGATAGGCTACTAATAGCCCAAGATAGACAGACAAAGTACTATAATGCTAAACCCCGGAACGTGGAGTTTGCGGTGGGTGATTGGGTGTACTTAAAAATAAAACCATTCAAGAGAGTGTCCAAGATTCGGCGCTTGAAAAAGTTAAGTCCGAGGTATTTGGGTCCATTTGAAGTGGATGAAAGAATTGGAGAAGCTACCTATCAGCTCAATCTATCTGAAGAATTGAGTGGATTGCATGATGTATTTCATATATCAGTGCTGCAGAAAGCTATGAAAGAGCCAATGCAAGTGATTGCGAATTTTCAAGTGCTAATCAATAGTGGACTAATAACGAAAGTTAGTCCCATTCGGATCGAGGATACGACGATCAAACAAATGAGAAACAAGACAATCGGGAAGGTCAAAGTCTGGTGGGACAATTGTGGCCGAGAAGAATTGTAATGGGAACGAGAGCAAACCATGCGTGAGGACTATCCTGAATTGTTTGTCTAAAATTGTGACAGTAATTTTTTTTACTATTTTACTGTATGAGTTGTTTGTCACAACAAGTTTCTTGCTGTTTTCCAAAAGGAATAAAAAGTTGTTGCAATAATATGTTTGTTATTTTCCTTATAGCTGTGTGCTAATTTCGGGACTAAATTCTTGTAAGGAGGGGAGGGTTGTTACACCCTATTTTTGAGAGCCTAAATTTGACTGTGGTTTGAGTTCGACGAATTTTACCTGCGGTCGATGAACGTCGAATGGAGGTTGACAAATAGTCAGTTCAACCAATTGTGTTAAGCTCGACAAAACGTGAGCTGAGCTCGATAAAAGTTGAGTGACGATTTCCGGTGAGCTCGACGAAAAGTCAGCTCGACGAAATCAGACAAATTCGACTAAATTAAGTAAGGTCGACGAATTCTTGAGAGATCGATGAAAAGGCATTCGACGAATTCTTGTGAGCTCGACAAAATTCTGTGAGCTTGACGATTTAGCTGAGCTCGACGATCCAGCTGAGCTCGATGATCCAGCTGAGCTCGACAAAATTTGGTAAGCTTGACGATTTAGCTGAGCTCGATGATCCAGCTAAGCTCGATGAAATTTGGCGATGTCGCCAAAGCATGAATGTCATGTCAGATAGCTGGTAAGCGGCCAGTGAGCGGCAGTTTATGGTCCGTTCCTTCGTGTTGATGAGGATCGTGTGGCTGGGGTTTAACCCGTGACCACCTAACCAGAGAAGTGTGGAAGAAGGAAAGTATTACTTCCTTTTTACTCTCTCTCTCTCTCTTCATTTCATCTTGTCTGCTCCTATGCGTGTTCTTGAGGAGAGAAATGGGGCGGAAGATTTTGAAAGCTTGCTGGAATATATTTGGTGAAGAGAAAGTAAGAGCTGGAGCTAGATTCGTGAAGTGGAAATCTTCCTGTGCATTTCTAGTCGAATAAAACTCAAACACCATGGCTCAAAAGAGAACTACAAAGGTAACGAGTTTCTCCCGGACAAGTGAAGTCCTCAATACGCATACTTGCATGAATACCCTCACCAAAAGGTGAAAAAGGGTGGATTTGAATGGGTAAATCCCCATAAAATTCTTGTATTTAGATCAGAAAATATATAGTATGGAATAGGCATACTGTGTGAAGCCCATCAAGACAGGTTGGTCGGGATTGCTGATGTTTTATGCTTTGCGTATCGGAGAAGACTCTGTGAATATGTGTAGATGTACATGTGGAAAATGTGAAAGTGGGTGTACCGGTTATTGCATTTTAGTACTGGAAGCAATTCCAAGAAATTACCCAAATGAATAAAAAATTTTGAGAATTATTGTTTGACCTATCTCTTAAGACCCGGGGGTCAAGGTTTGGTCTGTCTCTATGATACCTGGGGGTCAATGTTTGAGAAAATGTGTATGTTGAGATGTGTATAACTTTACTATGCCATCATGTTAAGGACCTCTGAACGACAAGGTTATTAAGTAAAGTACCTCTGAATGGCCAGTCACTCGTTAAGTTAAGGACCTTTGAACGAGTGAGTTAGTCATTAAGTTAATTATCTCTGAACGACATTATCATCATGTTAAGGACCTCTGAACGACAAAGTTAACCGTTAAGTCTTGGACCTCTGAACGGTGGTGATACATGGGGAGTCGTATACACCAGAAAGGTGCCCTGAGTGCACGAAGCATATGGTTGTTGGGCCTACGTCTGTGGTGAATGGTGCTTAAAGTGCACATTATAAATGCCATTATATATGTATGATGTCTTATTTGCATGGATGGATAAATGCCGCCACGAGTAAGGGGTGGGATCGTTATAATCGTGTCAGCAAAATGCTGACCATTGCTTTGTTTGCCACGTTTTGGTGGGCCCTTTGTACAGGTGCTGGAGAGCCAAGTGGAAAATAGTGGGTTGAATCCCATATGCTGCGATTGGCTGGCCCTTGAAGGCCCAAAAGCGAACAATTACTGTTTTCATGTTTGGCCGGCCTGCGTGCCGAAGTCTGAATCCACTTAATGTAATTTAAAACAGTTGTAATAAGGCTACGACAAAAACATGTGTTACATGTTGTTTTGTATTTATCATTCCTGTGGTATAGTGGACATTCCCTTTATGTTTGGGTTCATAAATTCAATACTTCCGCTAGAATGCTCTGAGTTAGGATATGTTCGTAATGAACAAGGATTTGGAATTCATCTAGTTACCTCCTTAACTGTCTGTAGTATATGGCATCGGGCCCAGGCCAGACCTTCTGTCATATTTTATACGACAGATGGGGTGTTATAGGTAGGTTGGCGGAGAAAGACCTCGAAAGACGCTCAACCAGTTTGCCCTGGGGGTTTGGTTGAGGAGCCGGAGCCTGCTGAGTCCTGAATGCCTCCAAGATGGCCGCCAATGTCTGTCCCATCTCCGTTTGTTGAAACAGAGTAGGAGCTGGCGGAGGTTGAACAAAATTCTGAGCCTGAGGTACACCCTGCGGAGGAGTAGAGTTCGTCGCAGGCTACACAAGGAAAAGACAATTGTCTCGCGGTTTACCCATAAATTAGTTGAAAAGTGGACTACTGCATGTGATTTCCCTTATGGGCACACCATTGCTTCCACTGCTAGTTTGTCCTCAAACTAAGCTCGTGCGGGGTCTCCCAAGGTTTTTGTGGACTTCTTCTCTTCGGATCGAGATTTCCTCTGATACGAGTTTACTGTTGGAGCATGAGTTCCGCACTTCTTAGTTTGAGAATAACAAATCCCGGATGTGTTTGATCTTGGTATATGTTTTAAATGTACAGGGATAACAGGCTTTTTAAGTACTAAGGAATGGCTGAGCATAGCATTGAAGAAATGGAAAATCACACTATCGCTGGCGATAACACTGCCGCGGGCGATAACATGGACAGTTACTGCTGTCGTCAGCCTTGATCCGCATGATGCCGCACACGAAGTCACGATTGAGCGATATCGTGGGGTGATACCGATATCGCCAAGCGATATCCCACGATCGTCACGTTCTTCACTCAGATCTGAAAGTCCGCGCGACATGTGCCACGTGTCAAGCAACGGAGAGTTATCACTATTGCGGGGCATTAACTCTATCGCCGACGATAGCATAAAGGGATATATACGGCCAAAAATTTAAGGGAATTGATGAATAGTACAGAGCTTTAGTTTTCCCAGAGAATTTTCAGAGCCTTCATCTCCGTTTCCAGAAGAACTCCCTTGGTCCATTGAAATCTCAAGAGCAAAGGAGATACGACCGTTCGTTCAAGATTGGAGATCTTCTCATCGGTCCATCATCATCTTCAGAGCTCGTGATTTTGAGGGAGTTTTTAAGTTTTACTATTGTACTTTCATTTTCACTTTTTATCTTTGTAATTGGGAAGGGAAAATCACCACCTTGTGTGTGGTGTCTAAGCCCGTGTGTGGCTTAGGGGCAAATCACCACCTTGTGAGTGGTGTCTAGGTCCTTGTGAGGCTTAAGAGTAAATCGCCGCCTTATGTGCAGCGTCTAGATCATAGGTTTGATTTAGGGGGAGGCTAGTAGCCATATCTAGGGAGATATTGACTATAGCCTACCGGTCCTTGGGAGAAGGATCAGTGAAAAAGCTAAAAACTATTATCGTTGTAAGCCTTGATTTCAAGCTTTATTGGAATCATTTTACATATATATTTTGGAGAAATAAAATCTTGTTTTTCATTTCATTGGTGTGTCTCAAACTTTACTTCTATTTTCGCATTTTATAAAAAGCTTGTTAAAATTTTAAAGAGCCCTTATTCACCCCCCCTCTAAGGGCGCCACAAGATCCTACAAGTGGTATCAGAGGCAGGTTATTCCTAATACGGTTTCACCACCAGGAACTATGGTGCAGCATGACCATGCTTTCTCTGAGGGGCAAGGAATTAGTAGACCTCCGTTATTCACTAGATCTGATTATAATTACTGGAAAACTAGGATGAAATGTTTTCTTATTTCTCTTGACATTGAAGTTTGGAATATGGTAGAGACTAATTATGCTCATCCCACTTATACAGTAGGAGATGTAGAAATGGAAAAACCAAAAGATAAATGGGATGATCAGGATAAGCTAAGGTGCAAAAATAATGCTAAAGCCATGAATGCATTATTTTGTGCATTAGATAGTACTGAATTTAATAGAACTTGTGCTTGCAATAATGCTTATGAAATTTGGAACTTAGTTGAAGTTACTCATGAAGGTACCTCACAGGTGAAGGACTCGAAGCTGTTTCAACTAGAGTCGGAATTTGAAAAGTTTAGGATGGAAGTGGATGAGGAAATAGATTCAATGTACACCAGATTCACCAAGATAGTAAATGACTCAAAAGTGCTTGGTAAAAATTTCTCAAATGGTGATTTGGTGAGAAAACTTCTTAGATCTCTTCCCCCTAAATTTAATCCCAAAGTGACGGCTATTTCTGAATCTCACGATCTTAAGTCTCTTAATATTGAAAGCCTGATTGGGAACTTAAAAACTCATGAAGTTGAATTAAAAATTCAACAACAAGAGTATATGGAGCCAAAGAAGAAGGGGTTGGCTCTAAGATCTAAGAAAGAGGAAGATAGTAATTCTGAGGAGGAAGAAGAGGATGAGGAAAGACTTTTTGTTAAAAAATTTAAAAAATTTATGAGAAATCCGGAGAGAAGAAATACTTTTAAAAAATATTTTAAGAAGGAGATGTTTAGAAAGAAAATACAAAAGTATGACGATGAGGAGGAAGAGAGACCCCCACCGGAATGCTACCACTGCAGAAAGTTAGGACACATACGAAGCAAGTGTCCAAAGTACTTGAAAGAACTTAAAGAAAAGAAGCACAAAGGGAAGAAAAAGGTCCTGAAAGCTGAAACATGGGATGATACTACTTCTGAAGATGCAAGCAGTTCAAGCTCAAGCGAGGAGGAGGAGGCCAATATGTGCCTAATGGGCAAAAGCGTCATATCTGATGACGAGTGTAGTGTCCAAAGCGACACTGAGGTAACTCCTCCAACTTATGATGAATTATTTTCTGAATTTTTAAAGACTTGCAAATATTTTAAAAAAAGTTTAAAAGATAATGAGTTTCTTAAAACTGAAAATAAAAAGTTGTTAAATGAAATTAAGACTTTTGGAAAAGAAAAAGTGTCTTGCCAAGAGTGTGATCACGTGTTGGGAAGAATAAAAGAACTTGAAGAGTCTCTCTCAAAAGCCCGTTCTAAAATAAAAATTCTCACTAAAAAGAATGAGATTTTAGAGAGAGACCTGAAATCTTCTATTTCCAAAGTCCATGAAGGAAAGAAAGCTTTTGAACGCAGATGTGTAAATCTAGTATCCGAGAATACTGAAATGAGGAACCAGATTCATGACTTCACACTAGCAATGAAAAAGTTTGGATTGGGCCAAAGATCACTGGATATGATCTTAGGTTACCAATGTCACGGATCTGGAAGATTTGGACTCGGATACACGACTGGAAACTATCGCCCGACGATAACCACTACCGCCGGCAATAGCGAAAAGTTCAGAAAAGCGAATTTTAAAATTTCTGATAATAATAAATTAAATGATGCTACGTATTCTTACAGTAAAAGTCCAGAGAAGTTATATTCTTCTCGTTACATTACATGTGCCAAATGCAATAGATTTGGACACACCACGGACTAGTGCTAGAAGAAAGGAAAAAGTAAAATTATGCAAATCTGGATGCCTAAGGCTTCTACCTACACTATGGGTGGAACCACTTGGGTAGCCAGATCTTTACTCACATCCTCTTTCTAGGTGTGTTGGCAGGCGAAGGACAAAGAAGACGTGTGGTACTTGGACTCGGGTTGTTCAAAGCACATGACAGGCAATAAAGAGAAGTTCCTTAGCCTAGAGATGAAGAAAGAAGGAGTTGTAACATTTGGAGATAATGGAAAAGGAAAAAATCATCGGCATCGGTGTTGTGGATAACAAAAGTTTTTCAATTTCAAATGTTTTGTTTGTAAAAGGTTTAAAACATAATTTGATTTCTATTAGCCAATTATGTGATAAGGGTTTAAATGTTTTGTTTGAATCTTCCACAAACTTATGCAAAATTATTGATTCCATAACAAATGAAATTATATTTACTGCACCCAGATGTCACTGCATGTTATTGATTCATTTGATTTCTTCAAGAGCTAGCCCGTACAATGTTATCTGAATTTACACTACCAAAATCTTTTTGGGCTGAAGTGGTGAGTACTGCATGTTATGTAATTAATAGAATAATGCTTCGCCCTATTTTACAATTAACTCCGTATGAATTAATTTTTAATAAAAAACCAAATGTTTCTTATTTTAAAGTTTTTGGTTGTAAATGTTTTATTTTAAATTCTAAAGATTCCTTAGGAAAATTTGATGAAAAGTGTGATGATGGAATTTTTATTGGGTATTCTTCAACCAGTAAAGCTTATAGAGTTTTTAATAAACGAACAAAAATAGTTGAAGAATCTATTTATGTTAGGTTTGATGAGTTTGTTCCATGTGTAGATAAGAAAACTACAGGAAAAGAAGATAAACCCCTTCCTTTAATGGAAAATGATGATGAAGAACATGGAGGGCATGAAGAAGAAGAAAAAGAAGAAAAAGAAGAAGAAAAAGAAGAAGAAAGAGAAGAATATGTGCCTCCAAGTGAATTGATATTTTCAAAGGATCATCCGAAGGAGCTTATTATTGGAGATCCACAAAAAGGGGTCAGTACACGTTCATCTTTACATGTTTTGTTTTCAAACTTGTGCTTTGTATCTGAAATAGAACCAAAAGATGTTTCCACCGCTTTAAATGATGAATTTTGGTTTTTAGCTATGAATGAAGAACTTAATCAATTTGAATGTAATAAGGTTTGGAATCTTGTAGAACGACCCAAAAATCATCCTGTAGTTGGAGTAAAGTGGATTTTTAAAAATAAATTGGATAGTGACTCTAGAATTGTTAGAAATAAAGCCAGATTAGTTGCAAAAGGTTATGCACAAATAGAAGGGGTAGACTATGATGAAACTTTTGCACCCGTTGCTAGATTCGAAGCGGTTAGGATATTTCTTGCATTTGCTTGCTTTAAAAGATTTAAATTATATCAAATGGATGTCAAAACTGCATTTTTAAACGGGTATATAAAAGAAGAGGTTTATGTAGAACAACCCCCTGGCTTTATAAATGAAATATATCCAAATTATGTTTATCAATTAGATAAATCACTTTATGGGTTAAAACAAGCGTCTTGTGCTTGGTATGATCGTTTAACTCAATACTTATTAAAGCACGATTATAAAATGGGAAGTGCCGATTCTACACTCTTCATTAAGCAAATTGATCATGATTTAGTTATTTTGCAAATTTATGTTGATGATATTATTTTTGGAGTCACTAGTGAAGAGTTATGTAATGAAGTAGTTCAAATTATGAAAAATGAATTTGAAATGAGCATGGTAGGAGAACTTTCTTTTTTCTTAGGATTTCAAATTACACAAAGAAATGATGGTATTTTTATTAATCAATCTAAATACATTCATGATATGTTAAGAAGATTTGGATTTGAAAACCTTAAACATGCCAATACTCCTATGAGTGCTTCATTGAAATTGGGAAAAGATGAAAGTGGTATTTCAATTGACCAAACCCTTTATAGAAGTATGATTGGGTCTTTATTATATTTAACTTCTTCTAGGCCTGATATTATGTTCGCCGTTTGTTTGTGTGCTAGGTTTCAAGCTAATCCAAAAGAATCACATTTAAAAGCGGTGAAACATATTTTTAGATATCTTATAGAAACATCTATACTAGGCTTATGGTATCCTCATAATGACTCTTTTATCTTACATGGATATTCTGATTCTGATTATGTAGGATGTTCTTTAGATCGAAAGAGCACAAGTGGCACTTGTCATTTCATCGGCCCAACACTTATTTCTTGGTCGAGTAGGAAACAGAATTCTGTTGCCCTCTCCACTACTGAGGCCGAATATATTGCACTTGGTAGTTATTGTGCTCAAGCACTTTGGATGACACAAACACTAGAAGATTTTGGCATACACCAAAATAATATTGAATTAAAATGTGATAGCAAAACTGCTATCGATTTAACAAACAATCCTGTGTTACATTCTAGATCCAAACATATAAATGTTCGTCATCATTTTATTAGAGATCACCTAAAGAAAGGACATATTAAAGTAAATTTTATTGGAAAAGATTCTCAAATAGCAGATATTTTCACAAAACCGCTTAATGATTCACGCTTTTAAGGTTAAGATTAGAACTTGGAATCTTAGAATTATAAGTCAAAATTGTTGTAATACCGAGATTTTAGTCTTGTAAAATAGGCCTAAGATTAGAAATCATATATAAATATCATTTAGTTAAATAAAAAACAATCAAAATTTGGTTTAATAACCAACAAACCATAACAAAAAACGCTATCGCCGCGCGGTATCGCTACCGCTGGCGATAGTGCATTTTTAAGCCACATTTCCCTAATATTCTGACACCTTCTCAACAACCTTGCTTCTAGTGTTACTGTAAATTTTTGGATGGTATCAGGATACAATACTTATTATATGTGTGATAATTAATTTATAAGTTCTTTACACATTTTTTTAATTTGTCTTGCACTCGATATCTTTCTATACCTTTGATGACTAGAACTTGCATAGACTTGTTTCCGCATGCCTCTAAGTATGAGTAACATTTTATGTTTGATAATGTGCTTCCACTGACACGGGTTGATCGTTACACATACTTAAGCTTCTTATTACATGTTATTGGTTTGTTTCAAAGATTCGAATACAACGCTAAAACTTTCATTTATGCCTCATTCATATTGATTTTCAAAACTGATGGCCATTCTGAAAAAAAAACGTTTTTTTTATTTGCAATACAAGTGAATTCAGAGTCCTAAGTCAAAGTTTCTAAACAAACAAACATGAATAGAAAACAAATAAAAAAAAATTTAATAATAATAATGACTAGGATACTCCAATCAAGCTCTACTCACCCTCCTGATAAGTCTTAATGAGCATTGTGAGGTTGAGCACCTTGACAAGAATTGTAAAGTGTCTTGTGCAAACAAACTTGGCCATTTATTAAAAAAAAAACTTTATGATATGATGTTATTTATGTAAAGATATTAGCTTCGTGTATTAATATATTGCATACCCTCATGTAACATTATTTCTTAAGGAATATGTATACTAAATCACTCTTCACATGTACACATCATTATCATTTATAAAATTTCTTCTCATGAGAATTGGACCGGACATAGTCTTTCTCTTCTATTTCATCGTTTCCAAAGTTTTTGATATCTTGGCCTGACAAATTTTCAATGTTTAAATTCAACTCTTAAATTAATTTTCTCCATAACAAAAAGTTTTTCTGATAAAATTCCAAATTTTCTGGTAATACTATTCCATGGATGTTAATGTTGTCATCATACTCCTCATATTTCCAAATTCTATGACTAATTTGTTACTCTCTCCATTCTTTAAAGCTTCCGCATTTTGCAACTCGCTATATTTTTGTCCCCACCGTTTTTGCTAATACCAAAAGGGGGAGATTAAGTACGAAATAAATTGATTAGTACATTTAGGAGGAGAAATTAATTCTTTTAAATAGGGGGAGATTATAGGGGGAGAAACTAGTCTTTGTTATAGGGGGAGTTTACTATAACTAATTGTGCACCTTGATTCATAGTGATTATCTGAATTATTTCACATTCTACTGGTCGCACGTAATTTCTTTCTCAGTGGATTTGTTATTATCAAAAGGGGGAGATTATTGGAGCATGCGTTCCCCACTTCTTAGTTTGAGAATAACAAATCCCGGATGTGTTTGATCTTGGTATGTGTTTTAAATGTGCAGGGATAACAGGCTTTTTAAGTACTAAGGAATGGCTGAGCATAGCATTGAAGAAATGGAAAATCACACTATCGCTGGCGATAACACTATCGCTGGCGATAACATGGACAGTTACTGCTGACGTCAGCCTTGATCCGCATGATGCCGCACACAAAGTCACGGTTGAGCGATATCGCGGGGCGATACCGATATCGCCAAGCGATATCCTACGATCGTCATGTTCTTCACTCAGATCTGAAAGTCCGCGCGACGTGTACGACGTGTCAAGCAACGGAGAGTTATCACTATTGCGGGGCGTTAACTCTATCGCCGGCGATAACATAAAGGGATATATACGGCCAAAAATTTCAGGGAATTGATGAATAGTACAGAGCTTTAGTTTTCCTAGATAATTTTCAGAGCCTTCATCTCCGTTTCCAGAAGAACTCCCTTGGTCCGTTGAAATCTCAAGAGCAAAGGAGATACGACCGTGCGTTCAAGATTGGAGATCTTCTCATCAGTCCATCATCATCTTCAGAGCTCGTGATTTTGAGGGAGTTTTTAAGTTTTACTATTGTACTTTCATTCACTTTTTATCTTTGTAATTGGGAAGGGAAAATCACCACCTTGTGTGTGGTGTCTAAGCCCGTGTGTGGCTTAGGGGCAAATCACCACCTTGTGAGTGGTGTCTAGGTCCTTGTGAGGCTTAAGAGTAAATCACCGCCTTGTGTGCAGCGTCTAGATCATAGGTTTGATTTAGGGGGAGGCTAGTAGCCATATCTAGGGAGATATTGACTATAGCCTACCGGTCCTTGGGAGAAGGATCGGTGAAAAAGCTAAAAATTATTATCATTGTAAGCCTTGATTTCAAGCTTTATCGGAATCATTTTACATATATATTTTGGAGAAATAAAATCTTGTTTTTCATTTCATTGGTGTGTCTCAAACTTTACTTCTATTTTCGCATTTTATAAAAAGCTTGTTAAAATTTTAAAGAGCCCTTATTCACCCCCCTCTAAGGGCGCCACAAGATCCTACATTTATAAGACCCCATTTTTTTTTCTTCGCCTCCGCGGTTTTATGCCTAGAATCGCCGTTTTGCGGTGACAGCAACACTAGATAAGGTCTCCACTATAAACCATTGATCATGCCGGCAGTAACGATCACCAAAGAAGTAGAAGTGCATAGTTTAGAACAATTAAGTCTTACTCTACAATCACATGTAATATAAGAAAAGTTGAATCACATCACAGTCCATATAAAAATGAAACAGAAAACGGAAGCAGTAAATCAATAGAGATAAACGGGCTCTTGCCCGGTACATCATGTCCTCACTACAACGCTCTCGTGGAAGAAAAATATACTAGTCACTCACGGATCCTGAAGCTGGTGCTCCTATGCTAGACTAGCCCACCTCCAAATGCACCATACTCTGTTGGTGCTGCATCCCCTGCCTTCCATCCGAAGCCCTTGAAATGTTTGATCCACCGAACATTATTGAAAAAACTAAGCCAATTATCATCCTCGCCTCCCCCCTCGACTCCTAGGCACCATGTGTAAGGGGAGAGAGGGAAGATACTTAAGGTGGAGAGTAAAAAAGAGCAGGTGACAACTGACCTAATCTAGCAATTATATCATAATATTCACAGTGCTATAAAAATGCAAGCTAACAATACTAAAGTAATAGAGCATTAATAAGTAGAAAGTAATGTGCACTATAAAAGATATGCAACAGTTAACTACAGAGAAAGAAACTTTAGCTTCTAAGCATGCCCACACAAACTTATAAAATAAGGGGTCATTTTGCAAGGCCTAACGTATAAAAAGTCTCATACCAATTTATACGTTAGGGGTAAGGGTTGAAATGTGATGATGACATGATATGCGATGTTATGTGGGTTTAATGATATGTTCATATAAATGCAACACACACACGACTCTATGCGCACAGTCCTTTAGTTCCCCCATTTAGAGTTAGCTAAACTCTAAGGTACCTACCGTCATGGAAAACAAAGGCAGTGGGTTGGGCCACCCCACCTCAGGTCGGCATTCACACCACCTAACCTAGACCTTCGCATGCCTCAACGTAAAGAACAAACTACGGAGCCTCTGCATACTCTGCTGGCAAATACACTAGTCTTTTCCTTGGCTAAGTGTAAACTACACCGGTCGAGTCACCGTATCAACATCGGTGTGAACGACCGTCAAATACCGAGGAACCACCACCTTATGCACATGCAGCCATGAATTCTTGAGCCATCGGCTCCCCGGACTAACCTGTATAACAAGACTTCCAATATTTTATAAAAATTCTCAAAGCTTATTGAAGCCCTAAAAGTCCTCTGCCCAAGTTTTATAACTTTTCATTGAGTAAATAGTTCATAATAAATTCCTTGATGAATAGGGAAAATACTAGATTTGTGAATGAAGTAACAAAAATATTAATCCAAAATTCATGACAAAAATTCCAGAGATTAGTGACAACTATTTAAGGTCACTGCCTAAGTCTCATGGACATCCATGTTAATATGACTAGGTAATAAAATCATAAGTAAAAGTGCCCTAATTGGTCATAAACTATTTCAGAGGGGATGTAAGTTCCTAAAGGTCCTAAAATCATTCACTAGGGCTTAATTCCACCCTAGGAACTTGATGCGTGTAAATACGGCAAGCGCACCGGTCGCACAAGTAATAAAGTTTTGGGAATGAATCCCCGAGTGTCGGTCTCTTGAGGAATGTAATTAGCGTAGAACAACGAACGATTCGAAATTATCGTTATGAGAGTTAATTAAATAAAGGAAAAATAAAGGGCTTTGAAGGTGGTTTTGCAAACAAATAAACTAAAGCGAAATATGCGGGTCGCAATCACCGCTTCACAAGGTGAGAAGGATGTAACGGCCGCGATGCCGTACTTCGGTAAGGCGAATGGACGGTGAGCCAGTGAGTGAGGTGTTTAGTGCGGAGTGCAATCAAATGGAATGAAGGAACGGTGTGAAGTGAGATGGGGCGAGGCGCATCAAATCACAAATCTCGCGAGCAAGATTAAACAACAATAATCTAATTAAAATAACTAGAAATCGAAGTTCATTACAAGCTGAAGTCATTTCATACAACAAGAGAGATGGAGAAAGACTAAACCAAGAAAGTGAAGATCCACCGCGGTTGTTGGCCGGAGGTGCGGGTTGTCAATCCGCTTCCACACACAGTCCGAGGAGGCTTCCGGTACTGACGAGCTGTCACCTCGAGGGCCTTTAAGTCCGTTCTCTAGGTTGTCTTCATCATCTTCTTCGGTAGAAAGCTCGGAGAAGAGGTCTTTAATGGCCGGGAGGATCACCGGAGGATGCGGAACGCTTTAGAATCGCTGGAAAATGACCTCCCATGGTAGGGATGAAGGTGGAGATGGATGGAGCTCCTGGGATGCGGAACGGCGAAGTGCGGCAATGATTGATCAAGGGTCCGTGCCCTAATTCGCGGAACAGGCCGATTTATAGAAGCAGAGTTAAATAGCGCGCACGACCACTGGCGCGCGATTACAGGTCGTGTGCGAACAAAGTCAGCCCCAGTGCGGCAACAACCAGTAGAACCTGCACCAGGAAAACAAAGCTCGCGCACGATCAGCAGCGCACGATCAGTGATCGTGCGAAATGGAGAGACAGAACTTTTCAAAAGAGGGCATGACTGCGCACGACTGACAATGCATGAGCAGTGATCGTGCGCGGTATAGCTGGTGACTGTGCGATATGGCGGGGCAGAACTTTCACAAGAGAAGCCAGACTACGCACGACCGATTTTCGTGTGCCAAAGAGGTCGATGGTGGTGCGTGGGTAAAAATGCACGACCATTGACTCCTTTGCCAAAAAATGGTGAAATCCCTATCCCGGACACCCACACGATCCTCGAACCTGCAGGAAAACTTGACGGGTTGTCGATCATGGCAGTCACAGATATTAATAAAATGCATAGCAAGAGGGAAATACACACACGCACAGAAATACGCTAATAAAGTGCACAAGATGTGGAATGTCGTAGAGAACCAAAAGGAGTGCTAATGGAACTAAAAGGCAGTGCAAAGTCATGAAATGAAGCCTAGATGAGTCCAGAAATCGGTATGAAATAGGGACTCATCACACCCCCAGACTTAACCATTTGCACGTCCTAGGCCAATAATCATCTCGTGAACTATAAAATAGCTAGCTGATGAAGTAACTTCAATTTAAAATAGAACGAGAAATCGAAAACTAAAGTGTATAGAAAATATAATAGAATAAATTTTTAATTATACTATGAAATTTATAACTTTCGACAAACGTAAATAGATATTGTCACTACTCAAAAATTGAATGCCGGAGAATCGCTCGGTCATGTGTAGGAAGAAAATAGGCAAGTCGCTTGGCTAAGAATTACCAAAGATCGGGGCTCGTGATCACCTCCAATGGAATCCACCAATGTCGGGGACCATATGATTGCCCGTTCCCACTATCTCCACGGCACTAGTTTGACTCTAGCGTGAGTCCGTAAGACTTCGGGTAATAATGGGGCTTGGGTTACGGTGAGGTAAACAAGGATAAACAAGCTGGGTAATGCATCTAACCCAAATGAGCTAACGTACAAAAAATAGTAACCGCTAACCACCAAATAAATGCAGGTGCACCACACCCCCAGACTTACTTTTACAAATGGGCGTATGCTCCGCCTACTCCAAACAACAATCCCATCTCAAAAAGATTGTTCATTTAAACTTTTTCTTATTTCTTTTCTTTTCCTCTTTTTTTTTCCTTTTCTTTTTATAGATTTTTCTTTTAAGCTTTCACATTTTTATTTTACAAAATCAGCACATTTTTCTTTTGGGCACATCCACATATAACAAAAACGAATCACCACATCACAACCCAACGTAAAATGTAAACTACTAATGCTCGAATTGGGTGTGCGACTAGGATCGGCTATGAGGCTTTGGAGAATATAGTGGAGCTGAATCAAAAGAAAGGGTAGACACAAAGGGGCTAGCGAGGGCGACGTTAGGAAAGGGTACAAAGCTCAACCGGGCAAAAATGATGACCTACATCACTCTCACGCTAGACTAACCATGCACCAATGCTTCGAAAGTAGCTTGGGGCAAGTTCTTAGCCACCGAGAGAAATGATCCGTCCTCCCGACTCGAGCAATACAAAGCTAGAGACTCCTACACACATTCCTACTCTACCGATAGATTGCTCCGGATTAACAATTTTGAGTAGGACAAACATGATTTACGAGTGCAAAAAAATATAAATTTACAAGCATAAAGAAAAATTAAACCTATACAATTTCTACACCACGTGAGTACTCGATTAGGAGCACTGCACGAGTTTCAAACTACTCTAAATTTAAATCCAAAGTCAGCACCGCCATTTTAAAATTGACCCAAAATGACAATATTGACTCGAGCCGCGCGCGTGGTTAAGTGCGCGCTCGTGTGGGTGGCAAGGTGTGTGCAGCAGGATTCTACAATAATGAAGCATAAAATAAAACTACTGGCATGCTATCCATGTGCTCGTGGAGTGCATAAGCGGCTCTTCCCCCCAGACTTGAATGAAAACATAGGCAGAAATGAAAATAGACATCTAAAATAAAAAGAGGGCTGAGGAGAAAGGGTACCAAAGCTCCAAAGAATGAGCATACTAGAAGGCGGAGGTTGCTGCATCGCACAAAATTATGTTGGACCTGCGAATCAGGTTGAACAGAAGAAAAGACAAATAACAGAAAATATAATAGAAGAGTAAAGTAGAAAGCACAAAAAAGAGGGACCAAAAAGGTCCAAGCTTGGGTTGTCTCCTGAATAGCCCTTTTGTTTACCGTCCTTAAGGTGGACCAAATACCTGTATTAGCAGTTTATAAATCGTTCTTGCAGTTTATAAGATAAATAAATTAAAAAAAAAAACAGAACACTCATGAGACACATAATCTGACGATAAAAATGCAGAGGTAGCTACAGGGTGGAGGAATTGCCCTCATTCTTCATCGCTGCTGTGGATCTCAACGGGTGGCGGGCGTGGAGCGGGAGCGAAACGAGCTAGCGGTGTAGGGATGTTCAGGACACCACGCAAAGCCTGCTGATATACCAGGTTTTGCATCCACAACTGGGAGGCCTCAATGTCCGCAAGGCGCTCATTCAGAAATGGAATGCTCTGACCCTGTGCAGCACTAATGTGAGGGCCAGCTTGTCTCTCCGGCTCATCTGGTTGTGGCTGTGGTGACTTTGAATGACGTGGCTCAGTGTCTCCCATAGCTCTCCGCCTACCCATGGCGGATGATTCCGGCGCAACTCCATCCTCATTAGCACTTGAGTTGGAATGGAATGCCGGTAGGCGTTGACAGCCCTGCGATTTGAGGGAGAAGCAATCGCAAGAAGGAGATCCGGATCAGTGAGGAGATAAGAAATCTCCCGGAGATTTGCCGGAGCAGAAGAAGGAAGCGGGAGGTCGGGAAAACGACGCACGAACAGGACTTCGGGAACGAGAGATTAGGGAGCACGCTCAGCGTCGCCCGAAGGGTCTTTTTATAAAAACTGGGCCGACCGCACGATCAATGATCGTGCGAAAATAAATAGCGCGCACGATCAGTGATCGTGTGCGATATATCAAAATAATAGGCAACCTAGTTTTATACCAAGATCGCTCGGATAATGCTGTGGGTGCGTAAGGGAGATAAGGAAATGAGGCAAAGCTACCACAAACATTTTGAGACGAAAGGGGCATGAAAATAAAAGATGAGATTGGAAAAGTAGAAGCAAATTGCTAAAATCCTACAAGAAAAGAAAAGAACAAGCTACCTAGATAACTATTGGGTTTTCTGTCTCCCAACAGGACTTATTCAAATTCTAAACATTTCTTAGTTGATTGGCATATGAAAATAGAAATGCTCAGGCAATTGTTCATGCTCGCATTTTGGTAGTGGGTACCGGTATGGAGACAGAACAAACGCCCCACTACCTGTATAAGTATACCTGTCATGAATGTCAGGCATGGGCAAGACATAACTTATGAAGCTCGTCATTTCCAACTCCACCTACATATGGTCGCTAGCTGTCGTAGGCCGCATTACAGGCCCTTGTACTGATCGAACCGGTTCCACAATGGGGTCCTGCAGGGATGTGGAAAAAAGAACGGGGTCAAGAAATAAATTAGAAGAATAACATAAAGGATCCTCAATCTTGGAGATAATTCCGGAATCATCCCCCATTGGTTGAATTGCAGAAAACTGAACACCACTCTCCAGGATGGTACAAGAAGTTCCTAGCGCAGCCTCCAACTCGTCCGTGCATTGAACATCCTCATATGGGGTAAAAGCAGCAACCTCGACCACGGAATTGTCCTCCACAGCAGGATCTAACAGAAAGCTGGAAATGCTAGTTTCCACCTACGAATCAACCTCAACAGAAATATCAGAAAAAGACAGAATATTATGCAAAGAAGAAGGTGAAGGTACAGAACTCGACAGGCAGTCAAGAACTAGCTCTTCGCAACCAGACTCAATGCTAGGTAATGAATGTTCATCAGAAGTATAGATATCCATGCAGGTATGAGGATCAACACAAGCATCGGTGCATGTACAAGAAATGCTTTCTCCAAAACATGGAGATAGCAATGGTGCATATACCGAGGCTGAAGGGGTGCTGCTCAAGGTTAAAGTGGGAATAATTCGAAAATTCGGCACATCATCCACTCCGAATTCAGCTAGATAAGCAGTGCAATCCTTCAATGCATGATCCCATCTTCGACAAAAAAGCACTTCTTGGCCGGCTTTAGCGGTGCAGCGACAGCTGAAGCCGAAAAGAAGTAGTGCGGTAATGGCTCTGCGGGTCGGTGGATAACAGGCTTATATCTACGTAATATAGAGTCATGAATTTCCTGGGTACTATACTTCTGAGGACATCTAGCGCTAGCATGAGAAATGTCTCCACAATGAGGGCAACGAATATTGAAATTGGCTCACATTGCAGAAATATCAAAAATAGCGGGTAAAACTACTTTGCAAAAATTCTTCGAGTAAAGCTAACAACTCCAACAATGAAATAACAACATAGGGGAAAAGGGATAAAAATAAAACAAAACGAAATAACTCTAATAACAAAATTTTCATAATCATGGATCGTTCTACAGTTGCATTCCCCGGCAACGGCACCAAAAACTTGATGCGTGTAAATACGACAAGCGCACCGGTCGCACAAGTAATAAAATTTTGGGAATGAATCCCCGAGTGTCGGTCTCTTGAGGAATGCAATTAGCGTAGAACAACGAACGATCCGAAATTATCATTATGAGAGTTAATTAAATAAAGGAAAAATAAAGGGCTTTGAAGGTTGTTTTGCAAACAAATAAACTAAAGCGAAATATGCGGGTCACAATCACCGCTTCAAGAGGTAAGATGGATGTAACGGCCGCGATGTCGTACTTTGGTAAGGCGAATGGACGGAGAGCCAGTGAGTGAGGTGTTTAGTGCGGAGTGCAATCGAATGGAACGCAGGAACGGAGTGAAGTGAGATGGGGCGAGGCTCATCAAAAACCCAATTCTCACGAGCAAGATTAAACAACAATAATCTAATTAAAACAACTAGAAATTGAAGTTCATTACAAGCTTAAGTCATTTCATACAACAAGAGAGATGGAGAAAGACTAAACCAAGAAAGTGAAGATCCACCGCGGTTGTTGGCTGGAGGTGCGAGTTGTCAATCCGCTTCCACGCGCAGTCCGAGGAGGCTTCCGGTACCAACGAGCTGTCACTTCGAGGGCCTTTAAGTCCGTTCTCTAGGTTGTCTTCATCATCTTCTTCGCTGGAAAGCTCGGAGAAGAGGTCTTTAATGGCCGGGAGGATCACCGAAGGATGCGGAACGCTTTAGAATCGCTGGAAAATGACCTCCCAATGGTAGGGATGAAGGTGGAGATGGATGGAGCTCCTGGGATGCGGAACGACGAAGTGCGGCAATGATCGATCAAGGGTCCGTGCCCTAATTCGCGGAACAGGCCGATTTATAGAAGCAGAGTTAAATAGCGCACACGACCACTGGCGCATGACCAGTGGTCATGCGCGAACAAAGTCAGTGCCCGTGTGGCAACAACCTATAGAACCTGCACCAGGAAATCAAAGCTCGTGCACGATCAGCAGCGCACGATCAGTGATCGTGCAAAATGGAGAGACAGAACTTTTCAAAAGAGGGCATGGCTGCGCACGATCGGCAACGCACGAGAAGTGATCGTACGCGGTATAGCTGGTGACCGTGCGATATGGCGGGGCAGAACTTTCACAAGAGAAGCCATACTGCGCACGACCGATGATCGTGCGCCAAAGAGGTCGATGGTCGTGCGTGGGTAAAAACGCACGACCATTGACTCCTTTGCCAAAAAATGGTGAAAGCCCTATCCCGGATGCCCACACGATCCCCGAACCTGCAGGAAAACTGAACGGGTTGTCGATCATGGCAGTCACAGATATTAATAAAATGCATAGCAAGAGGGAAATACACACAGGCACAGAAATAGGCTAATAAAGTGCACAAGACGTGGAATGTCGTAGCGAACCAAAAGGAGTGCTAATGGCGCTAAATGGCAGTGCAAAGTCATGAAATGAAGCCTAGATGAGTCCAGAATTGGGTATGATATGGGGACTCATCAGAACTCTCCTACCAAGGTTCAAGTTGGCGGTCTCCTTCTCAAAGACAGACTCACCAACCACGATCTCTATTGGAGGAGGTGGCAGTTGAGGCTTAAGCTTGCCAGATTTAACGGAGTCTGGCGATACATTCAACTCTTAAAAAAGGAAATGCAGTCAGAAGCAAATCGAATTATGTCGCTGCAAACACAAGAAATCATGGAAAAAGACCAATAGGATCCGAGATGTCTTTCTGGCTCGCAGTAGTAATATGGCGGCTACTAAAGACAGGTCGCCTTTGACGCTCAGGAGAAAAGGCACTTAGGAAATTTTTTCTAGACTTAATGGGCCTTTTCTGTAACATCCCTCAAACAAATAGACCCCTAGGAGTGGTTTTTTCATGACTAGGTCATGACAAAACCCTAGGAGGACCAAGTGGACCTAGGAATGTAGGTGAGATCACTAAGGTCCTCAAATAGTAGATTTATAAACAATAGGTTGGGATGATCATGGGGCTGCACCATGACTCCAAGACCCCACCACGACCCCACGACAACCCCACCAATCTATTGAAAGGTTCATTAGAGCCTAAAGGTCCATTGGAGTCAACTCTGAGTGGCCAAGTTGACCTAGGATCATCATAGTCCTAAACTAGTAAATGTACCCTAACTAAGGGCAATATGCCCCTAATGTGCCTGAACAACCCTATCTGGGTCTTCCTAGACCTAAGGTGAAGTCAATGGGTCACAAAAGACTCATTGCGGTGAACCTTAGAGCCTGAGTTGACCCAAGTCAACCGTAGCCCTAAAGTGGTCAAGTGCCCAAACTAAGGGGCAAGTGACCTTCAGAGTGCAAATTTAACCCTACTCAACCCTTCCTAGACCTTAGGGAAATCCAAGGGGTCACCAAGGACCCCTTGGGTGTCAAACCAAATGGTCAAGGTTACCAAAGTCAACTCTAGCCCTAACTTGGTCAAAGTACCCTTCCTAAGGGTCAAGTGACCCCCAAAGTGCCAAGTCAACTCTACCCAGCCCTACCTAGACCCTAGGGGAGGCCAATGGGTCACCAAGGACTCATTGGGGTCAACACAAAAGGTAAAATTGACCAAGGTCAACCGTAGTGTAGGTTAGGTCAAACTTAGCTCAAATGGGCTAACCCAAGCTCAAGCCCTTTTCCATTTGGGCTAACCACCTCCTAATTATATGATAGTATGAATTATTGGGCTAACAATAGTCTAAGGGATGATCAAATTTAGTCTTGATGACTAAGAGAGAGGAAACTCCATTTTACCCTTTAATGGAGGAGAGAGAAAGGGGGAGGAAGAAGGCCATTCGTGGCTTATGGAAGCCAAGGGACACTCTTAATGGCTGGATTCAACTCCTCTGGGGAAGAGGAGGAGTTTCCAACCATTTCCTGGCCATACTAATCCAGGTTTACTACCACCATGAATTGGCCTAAAACTCCATTGATGGCAATTAATGGCCATTGGTGCTTGGCCCTTCGTCTTCCCCATTTGGTGATCTTAAAAACACCACTGGACTCATGGGAGCCAATTACACACTTCACATGCAAAATGACCCCTTAGTTTATATGTTTGCGTGAGCATGCTTTTTAGCTGAGGTTATTATTCTATGGAAATTATATATTGCTTTCTTGAAAAACAACACCCCATCGTACAAATAGATATGTGACTTTTTATACGATAAGAGCTTTGCTGAAGACACCTTAGCTTATGTGTTTGTATGAGCATTCATATATGTTAAGGTTACATATTTCATAATTTATCTTACATACTTTTGTTACTAATACATGTTTACATAGAACTGCTAGATTAGTTCTGCCGCCACCTTCTACCTTTGTTATTCTCCACCTTCATTACCTTTCCTTTCCTTGTCCCCGCTCGGTGCCTATGAGCCATGGGGGAGGGGTAGGGGATGATAGGACTTAGTCTTTTAGACTAAAAATTTTCGAACCAAATCATTTTAGGGGATCATGGAGCCCGGCTTGGAGGTGCAGCCTCGGAGGTCGGCATGCTTGGAGATGGGACAGTCTAGTTCCGGAGTTCAGACAGCTGAGACAGTGAGTCCTGTTCGCTAGTAGTTATTATAGATTTTCTTTCGCGATGAGTGAATTATAGTGAGGACACTGATGTATCAGGCATGAGCCCTAATTCAAGTATTTTTATTATTATTGTTGTGGACTCTCCCTTCATGGAAATTTATTACTATATATGTGATCATTGTGGAAATGTGTCAGAGTTATAATTTCATGTACTCTCATACTTTTGCTACTATTCTGTGATCGATATGGTCGTCAGGATCGGAGTTTTGTAGTGACGACCTTCCCGGACATGATAGTGTCACCACAAGACGGCGGTTCTAAGCCTAAGACCTCGTGGTTAAAAAGAAAAAAACAGGGGGTCTTACTAGTGGTATCAGAGGAGACCTCGATAGAAAAAGTAGCAGTCCACAAACCCTGGGTCACCCCCGCACGAATATAGTTTGGGGACAAACTAAGAAGTGGAAGCAATGGCGTGCTCATATGGGGGATCACATATAATTGTCCACTTTTAATTAGGTTTGGGTCAATTACTTACAAATGGTCTTTGTTACGCAGCCTCCGGCACAGCCAACACCACAGGGCGGAGTCCAGCAAACTCTGAATGTTGCACCACCTCCCCTTTCCCCCACTCCTTTTCTACAGTCGGAGATGGGACAGACCCTGACAACCATTCTGGAGGCTTTCATGGCCCAGTAGGTTCCGGCCCCGCAGCCAAACCTGGGGGCCAATTGGTTGAGTACCTTTCGAGTACTTTCTCCCCCATCTTACTTGGGGACAGAGTCGGCTGTACGGACAGAGGAGTGGCTTGACATCATGTACGAGATGCTGACCGGGATACGGTTCCCATGGGAGGAGAGGGTGCCTTTGGTTGTCTCTTGCTTGGAGTCCCATGCCAAGAGATGGTGGAGGACACTGCTGGACATGACATTTACAGATAGGGAGGTTGCTGACACTACTTGGGAGGAGTTCAGTTCCGTATTGTTGGAGCACTTCGTTCCACAGTCGACAAGAGATGAGCTGGAAGACAGGTTCCTACATTTGAGGCAGGGCAACAAGACGGTGGTGGAGTACCACCAGAAGTTCAATCATTTAGCTTGGTTTGCAACTCCTATCAGCTGGATGAGGCAGGATACACCAAGAGGTTCTATAAGGGCCTGCGAGAGGATCTGAGAGAGGCACTTTGGTTCGTTTCTGACGGGCCTATACCTCAGATATTGGAGATAGCAAAGAGTATTGAGGGAAATTGGCACACGACTCGTGGCTGGAAGAGGCCAACAGAGGATCAGGGCCGGAGAGTCAGAAATGATCAGCGAAGGGGCCGTATTACTGATGGGAGAGATGGGAGAAGAGCTGAGAACAAATCTCATCAAGAGGTGATGCAGGAGCCGAGGGAACTGGTGGTAATGACTCCTCAACCCCTCCAGATACGGGAGATATAGAGACCCGGGGGTATGGCACATACCCCGCCCGAGTGCTACAACTGTCATCAGGTAGGGAATATTCGGAGAAACAGCCCCATAAGGGCACCACTACCAGCACCACCGGCTGCCCTGCCTGCTCAGTAGTTTGGAGGCTGAGGATGTTGCTGAGGATGTGGATTCCAGGGCGGAGACCGCAGGTAGGATAGGGAGCAAATGTATGCCCTGCATCTGGTTCAACTTTGGAACCACGAGCAAGTGATAATAGGTACGCCGGTAATTTTAAGTTCTTTTCTTTCCTAAAAGGCTAGATTCATGGATATAAAATTGATAGAACTAGAAAGGAAAACCATAACTAAACTTCTAAGATATTTTACTACCCCATGCATAGTCTTCATCAGCGGCAAACCCGCTTATACGCTGTTCGATACGGCTTCTTACAACTAATTCATGTCGGAAGCCTTCATAGAAGGACTAGAAGGCGTGGAGTGATTCACTGGCTTCACCAGGAGGGTGCGTCTACCCGACAGATCCGAGCTATTCACCTCCGCCCACTGCAACATGGAGGCAGAGATAGGTGGAAAGGCATTCGAAGCACCAACGACGATCCTAAGGATGCCAGCATTCGATCTAATCCTGGGCATGACGTAGTTGCATTCTAACCATGCCCAGATTGACTGTCTGTCAAAGAGGATCACTTTGAGGTATGGGGATTCCTATGTCATCACCAAAGGTATTAGATCTACCACCCTCTCTTTTTATAATCCGTACAGGCCGTCAAGGCCCACCTGCAGGGAGAAGAGGAATATCAAGTGCTGTTTGAGATGGTCGAGGCCAAAAATTCAATCTCTAGTATCCCAGTGGTACGGGATTTTGTTGACATGTTTACAGAAAAGCTACCAGGGCTAACCCCGCATCAGGAGAAGGACTTCCAGATACAGCTCATGCCGGGGGCTAAGCCGGCATCTAGAGTTCCCTACCGAATGGATCCAAAGGAGTTGGTGGAGTTTAGGAGTCAGTTGAAGGAGCTGGTGGAGGCTTGGTTTGTTAGGCCGAGTTCCTCGCCTTGGGGAGCTCCGGTGTTGTTCGTCAAGAATAAGGATGGGACGCTCCGATTATGCATCGACTACACGGCTCTGAATAGGCTGACGGTCTGGAACACGTATCCTCTACCGAGGATTGATGAGTTGTTCGACCAGTTGGAGGGAGCCCACTGGTTCTCAAAGTTGGATCTGAGGTCAGGTTACTACCAGCTGCGCTTTCAGGAGGAGGATTTCCAAAAGACAGCCTTCAGTAGTAGATACGGGCTGTATAAGTTTACCACGATGCCCTTCGGGTTGACGAATGTGCCATCAACTTTCATGAGCTTGATGAACTGGGTGTTCGTGTTGTACCTCGACCGGTTTGTCATAGTATTCATAGATGACATCCTCATCTATGCAAGGACGAAAGAGGAGCATACACAACATCTGGCCTTGAATCTAGAGAAGCTCAGGGAGCACTAGTTATACGCCAAGTTTAGCAAGTGCCAGTTTTGGCTGACAGAGGTGGCCTTTTTAAGCATATTATCAGTAGAGCGGGACTGGCAGTGTACCCCACAAAGATTTAGGCAGTATGAGACTGGCCTCAGTTCAAGACGGCCATGGATGTCAGAAGTTTCCTGGTATTGGACGGATACTTCCGAAAATTTGTGCAGGGGTTTTCTCAGATAACCCTCCCACTCACTTCTTTGATGAAGAAGGACACTCCGTTCGTTTGGATGTCGCGGTGTGAGGTGGCCTTCTAGGAGTTGAAGAGCCGGCTTATATCGGCCCCTATCCTCTCCCTTCCATCTAGGAAGGAGGGCTTCCAAGTGTATGTTGATGCATCTTTTCATGGGATGGGTGTTGTACTGATGCAGCATGGTCATGTGGTAGCATACACGTCACGACAGCTGAAGAAGCATGAGAAGAACTATCATATTCATGACTTGGAGATGGGAGCAGTAGTGTTCGCTCTGAAGATCTGAAAACATTACCTCTATATTGTTCACTGCGACGTATTTTCAGATCACCAGAATCTGAAATATGCTTATGCGCAGAAGGAGTTGAACGTTCGCTAGAGATTATGGGTGGAGTTCCTATCTGATTATGAGTACACCATACACTATCACCCAAAGAAGGCGAATGTGGTGGTGGACGCGCTGAGCCGAAAGGCTACAACCTCAGGAGCAGGACCTCAGCTGATGGCCATAGAGTTGGTGCAGATGTTAGAAAAGATGCAGATATCTCTGGTGTCTGAGGATAACCTAGAGCTATACCAGGAGTACCAATTGTCATTGGTTGCCACCGACAACATTCAGGATCTTATCATAACTGAGCAGAGAAGGGATGTCAAGCTGGAGCCAGTATTTAGGTCCTTGGAGGCAGGTATGGCTGGGGAATATACAAAGAGAGACGGGCTGATTTGCTTCAGAGGTTGAGTGTACATACCGGCTACAGGCAGAATTCGGGAGGACATCATGATTGTGGCTAACTACAGCAGGTATTTGGTGCACTTAGGCATCACCAAGATGATGGCCGACCTAAAGAAGACAATGTATTGACCGGGCATGAAGAGGGACATCACCTACATCGTGACCCACTGTGAGGCTTGTCAGTTTGTGAAGGCGGAGTGTAGGAACCCAACCGGATTATTACAGCCACTTTTGGGGTCGGAGTGGAAGTTCGACGACATTGCCATGGACTTCATACATGGTCTTCCTCGGCCACATATGTGGAATGACTCGATATGGGTGGTTTTCGATCGATTGATGAAGGTGGCTAGGTTTCTACCGATCAGGAAGGACGCTCCGGTGGGTGACTTGGTACGGAAGTTTGTGGAGCAGTTCGTTCGATATCAGGGAGTGTCGAGGACGATAGTGTACGATCGTGATGTACGTTTCACGTCTAAGAAATGGAGCGCGGTTCAGGCTTATTTGGGGTCACGGTTGAGTATCGCATTCCACCCTCAGACGGATGGACAGACAGAGCACACCAATCAGACCTTAGAGGATTTACTGCGTCTTTGCATACTAGACCCTTACGAGGCTTTATACAGGGGGAATGCAGGACTCCTTTTTCTTGGATCTAGGAGGAGGATCTGAAGGCATTGGGCTCTTAGTTTGTCGAGGATACGGATGCTCAGGTGCGATTGATATGGGAAAGGATGTTGGAGGCCCAGAGCAGGTAGGCTAAGTACTACGATGCCCACATCGTCAGGTGGAGTTTCAGGCGGGAGACCGGGTATTCTAGAAGATCCGACCGATACATGGAGTTTCACAGGTGCGTTGTCAAAAGAGGCTCAATTCGAGATACATGGGGCCTTACAGGATCCTGGAACAGATCGTCCCCTTGGCTTATAGACTGGAGCTGCCGCCAGAGCTAGCGGGTTTGCACGACGTCTTCCACGTCTCCTCCCTAAAAAGAGCTCAACATTTGCCGGAGAAGCAGATAACGACTACAGATGGGCCAATAACTTCTTATCGATAGGTGCACCTGGAGCCAATTCGGATAGAGGATACTGGGATGTGGGTCTTACGACGCAAGAAGGTCCCGTTCGTCAAGGTCATGTGGAGGAATCATGGGCAAGAGGAGCACACTTGGGAGCCATAGGATTTGATGCAACAAAAGTATCCAGAGCTTTGCAATCAGGTATTCCTTACAATATCTCAGGATGTTACATTTTATTTTTCGTACTTGAAACCCCTTAGGCCTAACATGAATTTCGAGGAACATATTTTTTGTTTATGTATTGGGATTTGTAACATTCCTCAGACAACTAGACCCCTAGGAGTGGTTTTGTCATAATTAGGTCATGGCAAAACCTTAGGAAGATCAAGTTGACCTAGGAATATATCTGAGATCACTAAGGTCTGCAAATAGTAGATTTCTAAACACAAGGTTGGGATGTTCGTGGGGCTGCACCATGACTCCAAGACCCCACCACAGCCTCACACATCTATTGAAAGGTCCATTAGAGCTTAAGGGTCTATTGGAGTCAACTCTGGGTGGCCAAATTGACCTAAGATCATCCTAGTCCTAAATTGGGCAAGGTACCCTAACTAAGGGCAATGTGCCCCTAATGTGCCCAACCAACCCTATCTGGGACTTCCTAGACCTAAGGTAAAATCAATGGGTCACCATAGATCCATTGGGGTCAACCTTAGAGCCTGAGATTACCCAAGTCAACCCTAGCTCTAAAGTGGTCAAGTGCCCTAATAAAGAGGCAAGTGACCTTCAGAGTGCAAATTTAACCCTACACAACCATTCCTAGACCGTGGGTAAAGCCAAGGGGTCACCAAGGAACTCTTGGGGTCAACCCAACTGGTCATGTTGACTAAAGTCAACTCTAGCCCTAACTTGGTCAAAGTACCCTTCCTAAGGGTCAAGTGACCCCCAAAGTTCAGAGTCAACTCTACCCATCCCTATCTAGACCCTAAGGGAGGCCAATGGGTCACCAAGGACCCATTGGGGTCAACACAAAAGGTCAAATTGACCAAGGTCAACCCTAGTCTAGGTTAGGTCAAACTTAGCTCAAATGGGCTAACCCAAGCTAAAGAGCTTTTCCATTTGGGCTAACCACCTCTTAATTATATGATAGTATGAATTATTGGGCTGCCAGTATGCTAAGGGATGAGCAAATTCAGCCTTGATGACTAGGAGAGAGGAAACTCCATTTTACCCTTTAATGGAGGAGAGAGAAAGGGGGAGGATGAAGGCCATTCATGGCTTAGGGAATCCAAGGGACACCCTTAATGGCTGGATTCAACTCCTCTGGGTAAAAAGGAGGAGTTTCCAGCCATTTCCTGGCCATACTAAGCCAGGTTCACCCCCTCCATGAATTGGTCGAAAACTCCATTATGGCCATTAATGGCCACTGGTGCTTGGCCCTTCCTCTTCCCCATTTGGTGATCTTAAAAGGACCACTGGACTCAGGGGAGCCATTTACACACTTAACCTAAAGGAGACGGGGCTTTCCATTGTGTTTTTGTAGAAACCCAGCCGGCGACACCACCACCATGGAAATCCGACGATCGATGCGACTCCAAGCCTCCAATAAGATCCTCCCCTTCTCCTTTCTCTATGGGTAGATCATAGGGATCTTTAGGGATGTGAATTGGGCTCAATTGATCCCGATCAGGGGAGGTGTTTTCTAGATTTTTCCATGAAAAATTCACCTTATGGGATCTCCAGAGAAGGCCCCTCGGGCGGCCATGCCACCGCCAATCGACAGGCACCACCTCGACGGAGGTGGTGGAGGTGGTGGCCAGCCACGGAGGTGGCCGGGTGGCCGACATCGATGACTTGAAGTTGGCCCAGAAACAAGGAATCGGGACCGTCGGCTGGAGGTTGAAGACAATCCAGGCGTCGTTGGATCGTGCATCAAGATCTGTGTTAGATCATTTCTAATTATATTAATTAATGATTTTTCTGCTTCCTATTTTCAAACATTTTATATTAATTATTAAAAATACCTATGGGCCTTTAGTGAAAAAATGTTAAACCCCAAAGTTGTATCCCTATGAGTTTACTTTAATTTAAAATTAGTTTGAACAAATTTGGATGTCTGGTTTTACCAGGGAACTTATTTTGGTGGGGTCCATACCTAGGGTTAGTCAGAGATTAAAATGAGTGCCCCCACTTCATCTCATGCCGAAATGACCTGAAATTTGGACAGAGAGTCATTCTAACCTATACCTAGGTCTTTTACAGAAATGGGAATTTTTGGATATACTTTTTCTATAGTTTTTTTTGAAAAAGTTAATAAACTATTTAAAATTTAATTAAGTGACTTAACCACATCAAAAACCCTGAAAATTTTGGTGGGTAATCTTGGAGGATATTATAAGGCTCTGGTAAAAATTTCACCACTTTTAGATTTGATTTGATAGTGTATTTGTGTAGGCAAAGATTGATCCTTTTAGGTCAATTTAGCGCTTAGTGCTCTAAGTGTCCTTGAGTTAGCCAATCTCATCCAAAGGTGATGGAACTTGGCTCTTAGACTTCTTAATTCATGAATACCCCCCTCCACTTATTTTTGGTGGAAGTTGAAAGTTGGAGCCCCAGAACTCTAGGGTAGGCTCTATGTGTGCTAACCTAAGGTTTGAAGGTCATGGGGTCATGTGACCATAAAATGACTTGAAATTTGGTGGAGAGGACTCTAGGGTAGTCAAGTTCCTATGGTAAAAATATTATTTGATTTAGAGATTGTTAAACCCCCCCAAAACCCTAACCCTATTTTAGGGCATAGATTTTATACATGTAAGTTAGGCAATCAAAACTCTGTGAAAAGTTGTAAAACTTGGGTAGTGTAGTCATTGGGTTAATATGAGACTCTGGTAGTTTTATTGGAAATTTTGGAACAATAATTTCAGTACCTCCTTTGCAATACAAGGGTTAGCCCTTGATAGTCATTTTTTATGATCTCAATGTTCACTGGAAAATTATGTAAATTGGGAAGAGGAAGTTTTAGATCATTATGCTCATACATGAATTTTATTATAATTTTTAGATGCATAATTTCAGTACTTACTCACAAGCCCTTAAGTATGCAAACATTTTCAATAATAGATTCAGTGCTCATTGCTTGTTAGCAAATTGTTAAACTTAATCAGTGGAGTCCTTAGGTCATTATGCTCATGTGGAAATTTTATCATAATTTTTTGATGCATAATTTCTGTATTTTTTCATTAATTTATGAAAGAGGAATATTGTTCAAAATTCAAATTAGATTATTCACTGAAAAATTTGGAAACTTGGCCAGGAGTGTTTACAGGTCATTTTATTCATGCTTGAATTTTCTCATAATTTCTGGAAGTTTATTTGCATCACTTATTTCGTTAAATGACATTTCTGGGTTTACGTTCAAAATTTTGATCACAGGCCTAAACCTTGCAAAAAAAATGGGAGACTTGAATTTACTGTCATTTAGCTGCCTAGTATTTATCATAATTTTGTGGTGCATTTTGTATGACTATAAAAGCTACTTCATATTCAAAACTAGGGCATTTGAATTTTTAGGGAAAATATATAAAATACTAGTTAAATTAGGAAAATTCCAAGTTTCTAGATTTAGGATAAATATGTTATTATAGACCTCTGTTAAATATCTTAGGGCATTTGGATCAAAATTTGGAGTACCTACTATCATGTACAACATATAGTATAGGTTGGTCTGCATATAGTAAAACTGCTGAAAATGTGATAGCTTGAATAGGGCATATGGCTTGGGGTTAATAGTTTGCTGGTTTAGGTAAAATGAAATTAAGGTCATCATTGGAAATTGGGATGAGTAGAATATTCGGTTGACTAGGATTAGGTGGTGCTCGGGATCGACGGAAGATCTTCTTTCCTGTGGAGGGAGAAAAATAGTCAAAATACACTAGGGTTAACTCCAGCATAATATTAAAAGGGATAGAATTCGGGTATTAACCAATAATAATAAGTGCCTTATGAAAGGGAATGATGGGATTTAGCTACCATCATAGTTCCTAGTGCCCTTTGAGAACCCTTCACGGGGTATGCCGGGAGCAGTCCTGGGCTAACCTAAACCGTAGGAATAATAAACATCAAGATCAATCAGTATAACTAGGGGTTCAATTTCACACACCTCGGTGTCTCGAGAAGTTAGGTTGGGTCACACGGGCAGTAGGCTCGGTGGTTTTGGTGAAGGGCGGGTTAGCCCGGCAAGCCGGTGGCTCGGTAGATAATTGTGACGGACAGGATAGTCCGGGGAGCTTTGGCTCAGTTGTTGGTTATGAAGGACGGGAAGTATGGGGATCTTTGGCTCGGTGGTTTATACATCAATATTGTATGTGCATAAATTATAATGTGGTGTGTCTTCAATGTTGGAGGGTCGATGCACCAACGCCAATATGTTGACTCGGCATGTGTTGTTTAGCACTTCGCCAAATTAAGACCGGTGGACCAGCCGGCAAAGAATACGCAGGAGATCCGCTTAGTGCACCAGCGTCGAGGCATATGATAGGTCGGACTGGTAGTGCAATTACTAGTTTAGAGGTGGGCGAGGCCCAACCCACCTCTTCCATTTGCAACTACGGAGGTATCCTGGGAGGTTAGGCTCCATAAAGGGGGAACTAAAGGTCTGTATGCATATAGTCGGGTGGGTGTGTTGTATTTGCATGATCATACCATGACATACTTGCAAGATATAGCATAACCATTGCATATAACTCTTGACACCTTTTGTATAAATTTGTATGAGACTCTTTATACAATAGGCCCTACAAAACGACCCCTAAGTTTATAAGTTTGCGTGAGCGTGCTTATAAGCTGAGTTTATTATTCTATGGAAACTATATATTGCTTACAACAGGAGCCTTTCAGAAGACCCCTCAGCTTATGTGTTTGTTTGGGCTTTTATATAAGTTAAGGTTACATATTTCATAATTTATCTTACATACCTTTGTTACTGCTACATGTTTACATAGAACTGCTAGATTAGTTCCGCAGCCACCTGCTTCCTTTGTTATTCTCCACCTTCATTACCTTTCCTTTCCTTCTCCCCGCTCAGTTCCTAGGAGCCATGGGGGGAGAGTTGGGGATGATAAAAATTAGTCTATTAGACTAATGGTTTTCATACCAGATCATTTTAGGGGATCGTGGAGCCCATCTTGGAGGTGCAGCCCCGGAGGTCAGTAAGCATGGATACGGGATAGTCTAGTACCGGAGTTCAGACAGCTGGGACAGTGAGTCCTGTTCGCTAGTAGTTGTTATAGAGTTGCTTTCGCGATGAGTGAATTGTACTAAGGACTTTGATGTATCGGGCATTAGCCCTAATTCCAGTATTATTATTATTATTATTATTGTGGACTCTCCCTTCATGGAGAATTATTACTATATATGTGATCATTGTGGACATGTGTTAGAGTTATAATTTCATGTACTCTCATACTTTTGCTACTATTCTATGATCGATATGGCCGACAGGATCGGTGTTTTGTTGTGATGACCTTCTCGGGTGTGAAGGTGTCACCATAAGGCGGTTGTTCTGGGTCTAAGACCCCGTTGTTAAAAAAAAAGGGGGTCTTACAATTTCTCTCCTTTAGGAATCCAACCTAGTGGAGATAATAATATCGCCAGTCTCCGTGATGATCTTGATTAGAATTGATTTTTGGGGTAGGGATTGGTAATGGTGCGGATGCTTAATATTCCTGGAACTTGGTTTGAGCTTACCTAATTTTCAGAGATCGACGACAGCTCCCAAGTCTTCATCTCGCCTATCCGCAATCTCATTTTTAGAGTACATCTTTTCCTTGGCTTCCTTCTCGGCAGCGATCTTCTCCCTAAACATTCTCCTCTCATCACCTTACAAAGCAGCATAACCTATCTTGCCGCTCTTAACCCCCAGCACCTGGACTTCATCTTCAGTCACAGGAGGTTTAGGAGCTGACTGGATTACCTATAGCATAGATTAGATCATTTCAGTGATTTTGTCGCTATCGAGATTCTGTATCTTCTCGTCAGGAGAATTTCTTACCAGGGACAGCGAGCTCTCAATCCCAGAACGGTTGTTTCAGGAGTGATGAATTTGTTCTTGGGATCCTCTTTTTCTCATAGCCTGAATTATAAGCTCGTTGTTGTAGTTTGCATAGAAACATTCAGCTCCTTCATTGAGTGGAATTTCTTTGCTACTCACTCAACAACATCTATCCTGGCCCACTTCCTCTTGATCGGGCCTTTACCTTTTTGCTCCCTAATATCATTCGCAACCTGGCTCAGGAGCTGAAGCCCTTCGCAGACTGTGTTGACGTTGATGGTGGTTAAAGCCCGGGTGACCTGTTTCTCAGTTTGTTCCTTGATCAGCTCCTCATAACGCATAGTCTATGCCTCCTCGGCGGGCTATTCTTTCTCTTCTACCCTCATAGTGGGAAGGTCGTTAGCGGGCTCCGATTTTTGGATTGAACCTCTATTTCCTAGTAAAACCTTAGCTTGATGGTCCCAGAAGGGGACGTGAAGAAATCCAAATCCAGGGGGAATCCGTAAGAACTACAACAGGGTTGATCGTCAATGGATCAGAAGGCTTCTCCACAACCTTCTTAGGTTGGGATTTGCTATTGCTGGAAGCTTCCACAGTGATGCAGACATGAGTAGCCTGCTTTATAACCCCTGTTGTCTTGATTCGAGGTTTGGCCTTCTCCTCACGGGAAGAAACGTTGGTAAAAAGCTTTCTAAGTTCAGACATCGCAGACTGGAAAATGTTGACCGCAGGCGGTGAAGAGCAAAACATGATTCTAGATGTTTTGACAGAACTAAAACTTTCTGGGATATTTATAGCAACAACAACATTAATAGTAGTTGCAGACTCGGTGGATTAAGGCATTATTTTCAAAATTTCTCAATTTAAAAATGTGCGGGGGATTATGTTAACCCTGGAGTCTGCAAGGCAACCTGAGTTCAATCGGCAGGTCACCTCTATTGAAACAAAGAATTCGGTCTCTTTGTAGTTCGCCCTTGGGGAAGGGGTGATCGCGTACCTACTTCTCTCCTACAAGCAAAATTATAAAGGTAAAGCAAAGGGAACTAACCCAAGGGCTCGGCGTAGAGGTCCCACCACACACCCGAATGATCTTAGAGAAGTTCCCCTCCCTAAGCCAAATGCCGAGCTAAGGCTACCTCAGAAAGCGAAAGAAGGTCTAGGAACAAGTAAGCATGCCTTCTGAGGTGCCCCTTGGGTCCTATTTATAGGATTTTGAAAACGATCTGCAAATAGCCAACCTCGGTTGTCCTGAACAACTATGTGCTGCCCAACTGGGTCTGCCAACAGCGTAACTCTGCTGTTCTAACTTGCTATTGGCAGGCTAGCGAGGGTAAAAAGGTAAAAGATACATCACAGAAGACTGGGCGAGTAATCCTAGAGACCTCTATACGCATGGGGCGGTGAGTGCTCGAAGGAGCTGTCACTCGCCGCCTCCCCGAACCTTAGTGGGCACGGGCCCTATTGGCCCTGCTCGCCTGCTGCTTACTGAGCTCCCCTAGGGCGAGTATGAGCCCGCCTTCTCCACTCACCCCACAAAAACTCCACCTCGCCTGGGCGAGTCGGGGAGCTGCCGATCTCCTTTTCCCCTTTGGGTGCTCTCCTGGGGCTGGGACTACTAGATCTGGCCCGTCTGGTCCCCATTGGACCCACTCGTCGGATACGGGGTTGTACGCAATCCCCGCTCTTTGTGAGGTTGGCACAAGCTCGGAAAGAAACATCCAACACCACAGGATTCGGCGAGTGAAGTAGGGGCTGGGGAGAATCTTTTGGCGGGGTCCACCAGAGTCTATATATATGCACCTGCATACCTGGGTGACCTTTTCCATTCCCTTTGCCCTAAACATACCGAGATGCCTATCCCCAAGGAGATCCAAGAGAGGCTTGACAGAGCTCACGAGGTCTCTTCTACTCGTATTGCGGGCCAGACTGTGGTTCCCCTTAGCATCCCGCAAAGCAACCGGTAGAGTTCAATTCTACTAAGAGGGCAAAGCTATTTACATAAGCGGCCGAGCACATCTTCCACGACTTGAAATCGACCCTGGAGCCTAAGGCCGACTGCTCTACTATGCACGCCCCTAAGAAGGAGAAAAACTTCATCGACCTCTACACCGACCCAGATAGCCGATGGGTAGACGGCGAGGTAACCTCGCCGTGAGCCAAGACCCCTCCTGATGACCTGCAGTTTAAAACTCCAGAGGTTCGTCCGCGCGACCTGTCCCCTCCCTTTAGGACTCTAGGGCTGGACTTGTAGAGGCCTAATTCGCCAGCCCGCGTCCTCTTCTCTCAACAACTCGCACGAACTATATGAGGAGGTGTTGAGGTCATCCTCGTACCGGGCTTCAGCTTCCTCCAGCCAATATCTCACCCCCTGGGCCGCGACAAAAATTTGAGGCTGACCCCACCCCGCACTTCCTTCGAGGTGCCGAGCTCGTCAGTCTTGTTGACCTTCAGTGGTTATTATCCCATAGTTTCCCTGTAGTGCTCGCCTTTCATACTAATATTTAACTGCTTTCGCAGCTTCCTAGTCAGTTTGAGGCTGACGATTCTTTGGGGCATACCCGCTATTCACCCTCCCTTCTCCAAGGTCACTAGACTCCCTTCTGGGTTCTGAAGTGGAGAACGGCGAGCTGACAAGGAGGGGTATCGGGCTATTCAAGAAGCTTGTGCGCGGGCTACGCAAGGTGTAGGAGGACAACGAGTCATTGCAGCGCGACTATGTACAGCTTGTAATGCCCCCGATTTTTCTGCGGCTATTTTTTTTTCTCGTTTGGTGTTACGGTGACGCATTTTTGTGGCTTGTGCCATTTTTGGAGTGTGGTTTAGCACCTTAGAACTGAGTGGCCTAATTTGTAGCCTATGGGCAAGGTCTCCCTAGCAAGCCGAGTCGTTTTGGGTGACCCGGTGTGGCATCTTGGGGGATGCTTGTGTTTTGGATTTAGGCGGGTATAACTCGAGTTCTTTTCGTCGAAAGTAAATTTCAACTTCGCTGTTGTGTTCGTATCGTGGGTATTTAGCTACAGTGCGAATTTCGTCGAATTTCGAGGTAGTTCGGTTTTCGTTCCATTTTCGGTGTGCCATTAGTAAAGCTTAGTAGAAATTCTCTTATTTTAAATAAGAGAGCCGGCGGTTGGGTTTTGGTTTTGCTGAACTAACGTGTCTAAGCTTTTAAAAAAGCTTTAGTAAGAAGTGGCGGGTCCACTTCTCTTTCCTCCTTCTTCCCGAGACCAAAAGAATAAAACCATCTGCTCCTATTCGCGGAAAACAGAGGCGAAATGGCAGTTAGCCATAGCTTTTTGACGGTGATTCCGGGAGTGTTCGTGTACGGATTTCGATTCCGAAAGCGGCGTTGTCTTGCTCTCGCTCAGATTTATATTTCGACGGTAAGAAATTTGATTTTCATGGAGTTTTAGGAGATTTGGGATTTCGGTCTTGTGGTTTTCCGCCATTAAAGTACGGGAGTGTGCTTTTAGGTGCTGCTGCTGCTAGTGCCAAGTAAAGAGGAGGGAAAACCATCCAAGCTTCGCCGGAAATCGAGGCAAGTTGTATTCTTGCCCTTGCCATTGTTGTTCTCTTGAAATTCTGAAAATTCCTGGTTAGCCCTAGAGTAGAAGCCAAGAATGTTCTCTTTTATCTTGCTGAATTTAGGGCTTAGATTCTCCAATGAGCTCCACTACTTTGTGTTGTTGGTGCTCAACCCGCTGGCGTAATGCCATCAGTTAAACTCCAGATTGCTGTCTGGTTGGTGGCTTGCGAGTGAAGCCGAGAGAGAGAGAGAGAGGAGGGGGTGCCTGTAGTGTTTGTTGAAAAGAGCCTATTTTGGATTCTGTCTGGCCGGCGTTGAGTGTGGTGCACACACTCAAAGCCTTTGCGGGTTTGGCGTTTAGTGTGGTGCATACACTCAACTCCGCAGCTGTAGCCAGTCAGAGTTTTGCTAAGTACTAGGGCATTGAGTGAGGTGGACTCACTCAACGCCGCAGCCCCTGCTAGCGGCTAAGTACTTTTGCGTTGAGTGAGTCGACCTCACTCAACGCCATTTCCATTTTGGCGTTGAGTGAGGCAAGCTCACTCAACGCCGCAGTTTTCCTGAGAAGCTAAGTGTTTTGGCATTGAGTGAGTCGACCTCACTCAACGCCATTTCGGTTTTGGCGTTGAGTGAGGGGGACTCACTCAACGCCATCGCTTCTGTGCAGCCAAGTACTTTGGCGTTGAGTGAGGTGTGCTCACTCAACGCCATAGCTTGTTCTGAGGCTAAGTACTTTGGTGTTGAGTGAGTTGACCTCACTCAACGCCAATTCTGGTTTGGTGTTGAGTGAGTTGGCCTCACTCAACGCCGAAGGCAAGTTTGCGGCCAGGTCCCGTGGCGTTGAGTGAGTGTACCTCACTCAATGCCATTTCTTCTTTGGCGTTAAGTGAGGTAGACTCACTCAATGCCATAACCCTTCTTTGCGGCCAGAACTTCTGGCGTTGAGTGATACGACCTCACTCAACGCCATTGGTGTTTTGGCGTTGAGTGAGGTCAGCTCACTCAATGCCGTAGATTTGCCTAGTTGTGGCTAAGTGCCAGGGCGTTGAGTGAGTAAACCTCACTCAACGCCATTGCTGTTTTGGCATTGAGTGAGGTGGACTCACTCAACGCCGTAGTTTTCTTTTGCGGCTAAGTGTAAGGGCGTTGAGTGAGTTAGCTTCACTCAATGCCATTACTGTTTTGGCATTGAGTGAGGCCAGCTCGCTCAATGCCACTTTATCTGTTTATGGTTAAATACCAGGGCGTTGAGTGAGTGTGCCTCACTCAACGCCATGGCTGTTTTGGCATTGAGTGTGATTAGCTCACTCAACGCCAGAGTATCCTTGCGAGAGGCTTTGAGCGAGTGTACATCACTCAATGCCATGCATGTTTTGGCGTTGAGTGAGGCTAGCTCACTCAATGCTAGGGTTGTTCTTCTAAAGGGCGTTGAGTGAGTGAACCTCACTTAATGCCATGGCTGTTATGGCGCTGAGTGAGGCTAACTCACTCAACGCCAAGGTCTGGTTAGGCATTGAGTGGGTCCCACTCAACGCCAAGCCGTGTTGAGTCATTTCAACACTTTTTCCCTACCTTAATTTCCGCTCCCGAGTGAATTTCTTGATTTTTTTTGTTTTCTGAGGTTCCTTGTCGGCCATGTTTTACTTTCCTAAAGGCCGAATCATGGTTCGTGGTTAGTAGTGGTGGTTTGAATCTCTTCATGGGGGAGGTGTTGTGTAATTTAGCCGTGGCCACCCTTTTCTTCTATCTTGCACCAGGTACGGGCTGGGCAAGGGGTGGAAGGTCCCTAGTGCTTTCACATGTAGACCCTTGAGCTTGTTGGCTTGGAAATGGTGGTTGGGGGACTGAGTTTGCCTCCAACCCGGATTATGTTATTTGTTTTTGCTACTACCATCTCCCACAGCTTAGGGTTTTAGATGTTTCTTTCCTTGGTAGATTGCAGCACTTTGGGCTCTTGGTAGCTTAGTAGACTCTACAAGATGTAGTTTCTGGGCAGGGTTGATGATGTTTCCTCGCATGTAGTGCATTTCTTTTTGTCTTGCTTTGGGCAGTTGTGACTTTTACTGCGGTTTGTTTTCCTCTTTCATTTATCCTCTGGTTGACACCTTCATGCAGTTTTTCCTTGTTTTGCTTGCTGAGGTATTCTTTCTTCTTTTGAATGCCTCATGTTCTGAGCTGTAGCCAGTTTTGTGTCTTAGTTTCGGTGGTGTTGCTGGTGGTCTCTTGGACTTTGGAGATCCTTCTGGATTTGTTTAGTGAGGTAGTTTTCTTTTGCACTTTCTTACAGACATACATATTTTCCAGTGAGTTCGTGTCAGGTTGTTGGCGCTCACTGGTAGTTTTTACCTTTGTACTAGATATGTTACTTTTGCTGCTACCAATTTTTTTTTGGGAGATAGTCTACTTGCTCTGGGGAAGATTTATGCTAGGTTGCTAGTTATTTTAAAACTACAAATATTACTATAAGTATAGCTCATGATAAGCATGTTTTATAAAACTAAATCACTATTTTCCAAACAACGTATAAAGATTGTTTTCTTATATATAATAAAAATTAAATGTAGAGTCTTGCATAGCATAAGCTTTTCTCTTGGGGCACTTATGCACTCCTTTTGGTGTGAAACCTGAATAAAGTATTTTCTGCAGCGCATAAGTATAGTTTTAAACTGTGGGCTAGGTGATCCACTGAGCCGAGGGATACGACCTCTAAAATATAACTGGTTTTTCTAATCATTTAAACTCATGAATTTCTTTCAAAGGGTAAAGTAGATGGTTTTGCCTGAGCGTCAGCAGTTATCCCCTGCTCGGCGTGGCATCATGACGCGTGTTTTCTCATACTCTGATAATTCTTTAATTTGTAGAAAATGCGGGTTGTGATAGTTAGTATCAGAGGGAGGTTGCTTTACAAGTTAGTCGGGCAACCTTTCTTTGATTTCTTTAGTAGTTCAGCATCATGTCATTCACATACTGATATGTCATCAGCACGTCTTGGCAAAAGCACGAACACTTACACTCATAGCATAACATGAAGTATACAGAGCATATTATGTAGTATGGGATGCATAATATGTGTTCGTATATGGAACCACCATAGGGGCAACATGTGAGGGTTATGTAGTTTGGGATGCATAACCTCACCACATTGCTGCGACTAGCTCGTTTTCTTTTTCGTTGCATGAGAATGTTATGTAGTATTGGATGCATAACATTTTCATGTGTACGCCACTCATAACATGCATTAGGGCCTTTTTAGAATGCATAGCACAAACATGCTGACATAACATTGCATAAGCACACGTACCAAGCTAAAGACTGGCAGGATGACATATGTACACACATAAGCTTTCAAGTCAAAAGTAATACAAATTCATGCATTCCCGATCTAGGCACATGAATTAGCATGGTGGTGGTTAACCATCTTAGGTTAGGACATAACATCAATTTTTGTAAAAAGATAAACTCCCAGAGCAAGTTTAGCAGCTTTAAGTTCATATCTATATATGTATTGTTTGTACTTGTAGTTGGGTCTAGCCGTTGTACTAGGATCTAACTAGTGTTGTTATGATTTTAAGATGGCGAGACGTCCTGCGACTCGATTGACTCCCCTGTCTGAGGGTTATTCATCTGGAGCTCAGAATGACGCGGTGATCGAGAGCCTACGGCAGAGTAGCGATGCCATGAGCAGGCAGATGGTAGAGATGCAGGCCCAGATTCAGTCCTTGGTGGCAGTTGTGGTAGGTCAGACTCAAGGAGTGCAAGGTCCTGCAGGGGGGTCAGCTGTCCCTCCTCCTCCTACACCCTTAAGACCTCCAGTGGTGGTGCCAGCAGAGATGGCCTTCATCTCGCAGTTTCAAAGGCTGAGCCCTCCCACTTTTGACGGGATGGCTAATTTTATGGTGTTTGACGATTGGCTGATCTCCATGGAGGAGATGTTCTCGTACTCAGGGATTGCAAATGATCAGAAAGTGATGATAGCCGCCTATTAGCTTAAAGGTTTGGCTAAGACTTGGTGGCTGAGAGAGAAGGAGAGCTTGCTAGCTGGATGCTCTTGGGAGGTGTTCAAGGAGAGGTTGATGAGGAAGTTCTTACCCTCGGTCGAGCGTGACCGCCTCATGAACGACTTCCTCCATCTGAAGCAAAGGAAACTCACGGTGGGTGAGTATGAGATAGTGTAATGCCCCCGATTTTCTAATGATTTTTTTAATTTCTTATTTGACGTATTATGACGTCAGAGCGTTATGTTAGCGCGTGTTGGTTATGTGACGTTATTAGAGCGTGCTCTTAGCTCTTTAGGTTTTCCTGTGTGGCTTAGTGGTGCCTGGTAGCAAGATTCCCTAGCGAGCCGGAGTCTGTTTGGTGACTCAGTGGAGCCTCTTGGGGAATGCTTGTGTTTTGGCTTCAGGAGGTATTTGCCCGAGTTTTTGTTCGTCGGATTTCGATACCGACTTTTTCGTTAGCGCGTTTTGCGTCCGTTAGGTTTAACCGGCCAAATTTTGGGATTTATGCCGGAAGTGGAAAATTTTACGTTAGGAAATTTGATTGTCTAATTTTAGACTTGCTCGTCAAGTTTCGTCGCATTCCGAGCAATTTTGGAGCCTTCGCGCGCGTTTGAAGTTTTGTATATTTTCTTTCGTATGCCGTAACTTTAGAAACTATTATCTCGAAAACGGTGCGTCGAATTCGATTTCGACTTCTCCGTTGAATTCGTAACGTCATCATTCGCCTATGGTGCGAACTTCGTTCGATTCGGCGCGCGTTAAGCCCTCCGTAATGACATTTCACTATAGCATTATTTTAAATTAAACAAAATATCATAAAATGAAAATAATAAGAAAAATAAAAATGATAACTTTTTGCCTTGATAGCCGCCGATCGGCGTGTATTCCCCCCCCCCCCCCCCCGGATTACTGTTCCAAGCAGGAATCCCGTCGATTTTAAGCTTTTAGTTAAGGTTTTATTAATTATAATAATAATAGTATAATAATTATTATATAATGTAAATATTTATAAGTATATGTATATAAATAATAAAATCAAAATATAAGTCCTCTTTCTCCTCAACTGAGCAGCTAGACCGATCGCCCCCTGCAAGTTAATTTTCTTTCCTATTCATTTTCCTGCGAGCGGAACCCTTCCGTTCGCGAGTCTTCCGGCGGCCGCCACCGCCGATCCGGTGGACGAAATCTCGATCCGATCGCGGCGTTGGAAAGCTCTCGGCGAGAGCTTCGAGATCGCGGTAAGCTTTTCCCGTATCGGTGACCGTTTCGTCATAGATTTTTTCGGCCTTAACCCCGGTTGTCCGTTTTTTCGTAGATCTCGTCTCCGCGTGCCCCCTTTTGGACGGATCAAGAACGATTTGAGGCAAGTGGATTTCTCCCCTCTTGCGTGCCTCCATGGGTTGTATTTTCGCCTTATTACCTCTCCTTGTCGTAGAATACCAGAGTAGTATAGGCGAGATTAGAAATATTCCTAGGTTAGGGCTTGTAGTCGGCCTAAACTAGGAAGAAATCGGAATTTATTATAGTTGAGTTCGGCGAGTAGGGGAAATAATTCGGCGGGTAGTGGGAATTAATTCGGCGGGTATCGCCGAATTTAGGTTAAGTCTATTTCGACGGGTTTTTGTTGTAGAACTTGGTAGTTTCTAAGTGGTGTTGTCGGCTAGTTTTGGCGCCGAATCGTGGATCCTTAGCATGTGGTAGCTGGGTTTCTGAGGGAGTATGGTATCAGGGGAGTTCGAGCCGTGGCCACCACCATTCCCTCCTTTGGACATTTTGGGTTCCTGTAAGAGGTTGGAACTCTATGTGTGTTGACCCTGTGGCGGCCCATTTAGTACTCTTGAGACACCTGGACCTGGTTGTTCGGTTGTGACTGTTCTTAGTCTCTGACATGGGTTTGGGATTTGTGCTAGTGTTAACGATTTACAAGTTTAGGACTGTTAGTTCCTTTCATACTGTTCATTTGACGCATATTGGTTCCCTTTTTGCCTCTGCAGGCTTGAGCGGAGTTTGATACGTTTTAGTACTTGATGCATTTCTCTCACCTTACTAATTGTTATACTTACATTTTGTCCTTTTTTGGATTCTTTATCTTAGATTTTCAGCATTTCTCTTGCAGGGTTGGTAACCCTTTTCTTTTTGCTCTTTTCATTCGATTATTATCTGACGTTTCTTTGCCACTTGTTTTATTATTTCTTGCTGAGGTGTTCTTCTTTTGAATGCCTCAGGTTCAGGTCTGTAGCCGGCTGAGCGGCTAATTTCAGGAGTTTCCTTGTGGACTGCGTGGTGGCAGTGTTTTCCTCACCTGTTGAGGTAGTTCTTTAGCTTTGTAGTAGTACAAACATACATGCTCGCCAGCGAGTTCGTGTCAGGTTGTTGATGCTCGTTGGTGATTTTTCTTGGTGATACTAAGTCTTTGCTTAGCTGCTAGTTTACCTGTTTTGTGGTAGTTTTACTTGCTCTCTGGGAATGTTTTATGCTAGGTTGCTAGTTACTTTAAAACCTATAAGAACTACTATATGTATTGCATGATCAGCATGTTTTATAAAAGCTCAAACATTATTTTCCAAATGCGTAAAAAAAAAGATTGTTTTCTTTATAAATATTATAAATTGAAATCTAGGGTCTTGCATAGTGTAAGTTGTCATCTTAGAACACTTATGCGCTCTTTTAGGATGTCAAACATAAATGAAGTATTTTTCCGCTACGTATAAAAATAGTTTTCAAACCGTGGACTATCTGATCCACTGAGCTGAGGGATACGACCAATTGATTTAAAATCAGTTTTCTATTTATTTTAACTTATGATTTGAAGGAATAGAGTGTTGCCTGAGCGTCAGCAGTTATCCCCTGCTTGACGTGGCATCACAGTTCGTAGTTTTCTCGTGCTCTGATTTATTTATTAATGAGAAAAATGTGGGTTGTGACAGTTGGTATCAGAGGGAGGTTGCTTGACAAATTGTCGGGCAACCTTTCCCTGTTAGTATTAGATGTTTAGCGTAATGTCATACACACACCGACATGTCATCAGTACGTCTTGGCTGAAGCACGGACACTACACTCATAGCATAACATGAAGTATATGGGGCATATTATGTATTTATGGGGTGCATAATATGTGTTTGTATATGATATCCACCATAGGAGGCAACATGAGAGGGTTATGTATTTTTGGGGTGCATAACCTCACCACATGAATGCGACTAGCACGTTTTCTTTTTGTTGCATGGAAATGTTATGTATTTATGGGGTGCATAACATTTTCATGTGTACGCCGCTCATAACATGCATTAAGGCTTTTTTTTAAAATGCATAGCACAATCATGCATAGCATAACATTGCATAAGTACAACGTGGCAAGCTAAAGATTTGCAGGATAACATGTGTACACACATAATTTTTGAGTCAAAAAGAATATAAATTCATGCATTCCCGATCTAGGCACAAGAGTTAGTGTGATGATAGTGAATCATCGTAGGATAAGCATAACATCATTATTGAAAATCCTAGAGCAAGTTAGCAGCATGAGCAAGTACTTAAGTATGTATTGTTTGTACTATATTGTTTGGTTCTAGTGGGTGGGCTAGGTTTTTGATTAGTATTTTGTTGTTCCATTAGAATGTCGAGGCGTCCTTCGACAAGGCTGACTCCCCAATCGGAGGGAGAATCTTCAGGTGCGCAGAGCAGTGCAATGATAGAAGGTCTGCGACAAAGCAATGAAGCCTTGTCAAAGCAAGTAGTGGATTTGCAGTCTCAGGTCCAGTCCTTGTTAACAGTTGTGGCAGGTCAAATTCCGAGAGTTTAGGACCCTGCTGTGGGTCATGCTGTTCCTGTTCCCCCTACTCCTCTAGTGCCTCCGGTCGTGGTGCCACCAGAGATGACCTTTATTTCTCAGTTTCAGTGACTTAGGCCTCCGACGTATGATGACAAGGCAGATTACATGGTCTTAGACGATTGGATGATATCAATCGAGGAGATGTTCTCATACTCAGGGATCACTGATAATCAAAAAGTGATGTTAGCCGTATATCAGCTCAAAGGGTTGGCAAAGGGCTGGTGGCTGAGGGAGAAAGAAGGTCTGAAGGACGGGTGTTCCTGGGAGTCCTTTAAGGAGCTACTTCTAAGCAAGTTTCTGCCATCGGTCAAGAGGGACCGTCTGATGAATGATTTACTGCACTTAAAGCAGAGGCAGCTCACGGTTAGTGAGTACGAAATCGAGTTTAGTAAGCTAAGACGATTTGCCCCAGACTTGGTGAGTTCCGATGAAAATAGAAGCAAGCGATTTCTGGCTGGGCTAAGGAGTGACGTCCTGCAGTTAGCAAGCGCCTATACGACATCAAGTTATGCTGGGATGGTGGAAGCTGCCTTAAAGGTAGAGGCAATTGATAATGCCAAGAATCGAGGACAACAACTGAGAAAAGATAAAAGAAAGTCTGATGAGGGTAAGAGTACTCAGGTCCCTGACGCTGCTCCGAGGAAGAGAAACAAAGAGGTATGCAGTTTCTGTGGCCGACCGGGCCATCCATTGGAAAGGTTCTATCAAAGATTAGGAGCTCAGAAGAAAGAGCAGATTCATGCGATCCAAGGTACCCCAAGGAAAGACTTGCTTTGTTCTGTATGCAAGAAGCCGAGGCACGATGCTGCCCATTGCTGGAAGAAGACGAGAAGCTGTTTCTTGTGCGGTCAAGAGGGTCATCTCAAGTATCAGTGCCCGCAAGCTCAGCTTACTCTGCAGCCAGTTCCTCTTCAGGCTTTGCCGCCGCCGCAGTAAGTGGACAAGGGAAAAGAAAGTTGAACGTAGTCTCTATGGAGGAAGCTCAGACGTCCACGCAAGTGATATCAGGTTAGATTCTCCCCTAGTTTTAATGTCTAGCTCATAGTTATAGTTTTAAGCGTTCGTTCCCTTAGTCGCGTGTGCAATTTTATAAGATGATTTAAGGTAAAGAACCGTTGGGCACGTGTTCTGTTCGATTCCGGCGCAACCCACTCGTTTGTGGCTAGAGCCTTCGTAGAGCGTTACCGTTTGGATCTCGATCGTGTTGGTGATGCGTTCTGTGTCAAGTTTCCTTCAGGTGAATCTGTAGTTTCGGATCAGGGTATTCAGAGTTGTCCGATTTTGCTAGGCGATTTTCTCGCGATTGCTGATTTGAAGCTGTTGGATCTGGAAGACTTCGATGTGATCCTAGGCATGGACTGGTTGTCCAGATATGATGTTGTGATCCAATGCAAAGGTAAACGCTTGGACTTCAGGATGGACAACGGTCAGCCCGGGAGTGTCTACGGTTATCCGCAGCAGGATTCTCCGACTATATCGGCGGTATATGCTCGGAAGCTTGTAGATTCCGGATGTTTTGCTTGTTTGGTTTCGGTTTTAGAAACCAAGGTTAGTTTGCCGTGTTTGGAGGAGATCCCGGTGGTTCGTGATTTTTTTGATGTCTTTCCAGCTAATCTTCCTGGTCTCCCGCCTGATCGAGACGTGGAGTTTGTTATAGATTTAGAGCCGGGTGCGCGTCCTATTGCCAAGGCGCCTTACCAGATGGCCCCACGCGAACTGGAGGAGTTGCGTGTCCAGTTAGACGAGTTGCTTGAGAATGGATTTATAAGGCCGAGTTCTTCGCCTTGGGGTGCTCCCGTTTTGTTCGTCAAGAAAAAGGATGGATCGATGAGGTTGTGCATCGATTATAGAGAGCTAAATAAGGTAACGATCAAGAATAGGTATCCGTTGCCGAGGATAGATGATTTGTTTGATCAACTGCGAAGCAGCGCCGTGTTCTCTAAGATTGACCTTCGTTCGGGCTACCACCAGTTAAGGATCCGTGAATCAGATATCCCGCGGACTGCCTTCCGTTCCAGGCATGGACATTTTGAATTTTTGGTGATGTCGTTTGGTTTGACCAACGCACCTTCTGCTTTCATGGACAAGATGAACAGAGTTTTCAAGGACTTTCTGGACAAGTTTGTAGTCGTATTTATAGACGATGTGTTGGTGTATTCACGGAATGTTAAGGAGCATGACCAACATTTGCGTCTAGTTTTATCTGCCTTGAGGGACCATAAGTTGTTCGCCAAGCTAAGTAAATGCAAGTTCTGGTTGCCTCAGGTTTCTTTCCCGGGTCATGTAGTTAACAAGGACGGAATCTCTGTCGACCCAGAAAAGATAGCCACAGTTATGGAATGGAAGAGGCCTGCCACACCCAAAGAAATAAGAAGCTTCCTAGGGTTGGCTGGCTACTATAGAAGATTTGTAGAGGGTTTCTCTACATTATCTGCGCCATTGACCAAATTGACGCAGAAGAATGCAGCATTTGTGTGGAGCGATAAGTGCGAAGAAGCATTCCAAGAGCTGAAGAATAGACTGTGCACTGCTCCGATATTGACATTGTCTATGGAAGGATTAGACTATGTCGTTTACGTGGACGCATCCCACGTGGGTCTTGGTTGTGTGCTGATGCAAGAAGGAAAAGTGATTGCATATGGGTCAAGACAGCTTAAGATTCATGAAAGGAACTACCCTACGCATGACTTGGAATTCGCAGCAGTTATTTATGCATTGAAATTATGGAGACACTTGGTGTATGGTGCGCAGTGCAAGATTTATACAGATCATAAGAGTTTGAAGTACGTCTTCACTCAAAAGGAGTTGAACTTGCGCCAGTGCAGATGGTTAGAGTATGTCGCTGATTATGAAGTGGAGATCCTATACCATCCGGGTAAGGCTAACGTGGTAGCCGACGCCTTAAGCAGGAAGACAGGGAAAATTTTCAATCTCTCTGCTGAGTTGTTAGTAGAAGAGTTCCTTTTAATGGATATTTCAGTTTGTAGATGTGACTTGCCAAGCAGTTTGGAAGTGTCTAAGCCTTCATAGATTTCTCTTATGAGGCTTCATCAAAAGGAAGATCCTGATCTACTGCACCTTCATAATAGAACTGAGAAGGGGGAGCTACCTGACTTTTCGATCGATGATGCGGGCACTCTAAAGTACCGCGGTACATTTTGCGTCCCCAATTTTCGAGATATTCGAGTTAAGTTATGCATTGAGGCACACGGTTCAAGTGTGGCCTACCATCCAGGGTCTACAAAAATGTATAAGGACTTGAAACAGATTGGCTGGTGGATTGGGATGAAGGGTGACATTGCGAGGTTTGTATCAGAATGTTTTACGTGCAAAAGAGTTAAGTCTGATCATGGAAGGCCTGGTGGAAAGTTGGCGCCTTTAGAGATTTCAACTTGGAAGTGGGAGAGTATCTCAATGGATTTCATTACTGGTTTGCCAAGATCTCCCCGAGGGCATGACTCTGTTTGGGTGATTGTTGATAGATTAACAAAGTGTGCGCACTTTGTACCCTTTCAGATTGGTTACTCGATGAAAAAGATAGCGGAACTATATTTTAATGAAGTTATCAGGTTACATGGAGTACCCGTAAGTATAGTATCAGATCGAGACTCCAGGTTTACGTCTCGTTTCTGGAAGAGCCTTCAAGAAGGATTGGGATCGGACTTGAGATATTCTACCGCATACCATCCTCAGACCAATGGTCAAACAGAGCGTGTTAATCAGATTGTGGAAGACATGATCCGTTGTTATATATTAGACCACGGAGGAGCGTGGGATGAACACTTGAGGTTGATGGAGTTCGCATACAATAACAGTTATCAAGAGAGTCTGCAAATGGCTCATTTCGAAGCGCTATATGGAAGACGATGTAGAACTCCTCTATTTTGGGCTGAGGTTGGTGAGAGGCCGCTGTTAGGTCCAGATGCCTTAGAAGAAATGGAAGTCTCTGTAAAGCTTATTCGAGAGAAGCTTCGGATAACTCAAGAGAGATACGAGAAGAACGCCAATTGGCGTAGGTCCGTTTTGGAATTTTCTGTGGGGGACATGGTATTCCTTAAGGTTTCTCCGATGGTTGGAGTGAAGAGGTTCGGTAAGAACCATAAGTTGGACCCAAGGTATGTGGCACCATTTGAAATTGTGGAGCGGATTGGTGTGTCAGCCTACAAGTTGAAATTGCCCGCAAATTTTCCTGGCGTGCACAATGTTTTTCACGTAAGCCAATTGCGGAGGTGCGTGCTAAGTGACAGACAAGTTCTGGATGCAGTGCCCCAGTTGGAGCCTAACCTTTCCTACGTGGAACTTTCTATTCGTGTTCTGGATGTGCAAGATCGAGTGTTGCGGAGGAAGACAATACCGATGGTAAAGATTCTGGGGAGAAACCAAGACGTAGAGAGCACGACTTGGGAGTTGGAATCAGCTATGAGGGAGGTGCATCCTCATCTGTTCTCCTAGCTTTGCTCGGTATGCATTCGATAACCCTTGGTTATTTTTCTTTTCCTTCTATAGTAGAAGTTTTTTTTATGCGTAAAGTTTCGGGATGAAACTTTCTTTTAGGGGGAGTGACTGTAACGCCCCCGATTTTCTAGTGATTTATTTAATTTCTTATTTGACGTATTATGACGTCAGAGCGTTATGTTAGCGCGTGTTGGTCATGTGACGTTATTAGAGCGTGCTCTTAGCTCTTTAGGTTTTCCTGTGTGGCTTGGTGGTGCTTGATAGCAAGATTCCCTAGCGAGCCGGAGTCTGTTTGGTGACTCGGTGGAGCCTCTTGGGGAATTCTTGTGTTTTGGCTTCAGGAGGTATTTGCCCGAGTTTTTGTTCGTCGGATTTCGATACCGACTTTTTCGTTAGCGCATTTTGCGTCCGTTAGGTTTGACCGGCCAAATTTTGGGATTTACGCCGGAAGTGGAAAATTTTACGTTAGGAAATTAGATTGTCTAATTTTAGACTTGCTCGTCAAGTTTCGTCGCATTTCGAGCAATTTTGGAGCCTTGGCGCGCGTTTGAAGTTTTGTATATTTTCTTTCGTACGCCGTAACTTTAGAAACTATTATCTCGAAAACGGTACGTCGGAATTCGATTTTGACTTCTCCGTTGAATTCGTAACGTCATCATTCGCCTATGGTGCGAATTTCGTTCGATTCGGCGCGCGTTAAGCCCTCCGTAATGACATTTCACTATAACATTATTTTAAATTAAACAAAATATCATAAAATGAAAATAATAAGAAAAATAAAAATGATAACTTTTTGCCTTGATAGCCGCCGATCGGCGTGTATTCCCCCCCCCCCCCCCCCCCCGATTACTGTTCCAAGCAGGAATCCCGTCGATTTTAAGATTTTAGTTAAGGTTTTATTAATTATAATAATAATTGTATAATAATTATTATATAATGTAAATATTTATTAGTATATGTATATAAATAATAAAATCAAAATATAAGTACTCTTTCTCCTCATCTGAGACCCCAGACCGATCGCCCCCTGCAAGTTAATTTTCTTTCCTATTCATTTTCCTGCGAGCGGAGCGGAACCCTTCCGTTCGCAAGTCTTCCGGCGGCCGCCATCGCCGATCCGGTGGACGAAATCTCGATCCGATCGCGGCGTTGGAAAGCTCTCGGCGAGAGCTTCGAAATCGCGGTAAGCTTTTCCCGTATCGGTGACCGTTTCGCCATAGATTTTTTCGGCCTTAACCCCGGTTGTCCGTTTTTTCGTAGATCTCGTCTCCGCGTGCCCCCTTTTGGACGGATCTACGTGGTGGAGTATTTTGGGTGGACGTTTTCAAGAACGATTTGAGGCAAGTGGATTTCTCCCCTCTTGCGTGCCTCCATGGGTTGTATTTTCGCCTTATTACCTCTCCTTGTCATAGAATACCGGAGTAGTATAGGCGAGATTAGAAATATTCCAAGGTTAGGGCTTGTAGTCGGCCTAAACTAGGAAGAAATCAGAATTTATTATAGTTGAGTTCGGCGAGTAGGGGGAAATAATTCGGCGGGTAGTGGGAATTAATTCAGCGGGTATCGCCGAATTTAGGTTAAGTCTATTTCGGTGGGTTTTGGTTGTAGAACTTGGTACTTTTTAAGTGGTGTTATCGGCTAGTTTTGGCGCCGAATCGTGGATCCTTAGCATGTGGTAGCTGGGTTTTTGAGGGAGTATGGTATCAGGGGAGTTCGAGCCGTGGCCACCACCATTCGCTCCTTTGGACATTTTGGGTTCCTGTAAGAGGTTGGAACTCTATGTGTGTGGACCCTGTGGCGGCCCCTTTAGTACTCTTGAGACACCTGCACCTGGTTGTTCGGCTGTGACTGTTCTTAGTCTCCGACACGGGTTTGGGATTTGTGCCAGTGTTAATGATTTACAAGTTTAGGACTGTTAGTTCCTTTCATACTGTTCATTTGACGCATATTGGTTCCCTTTTTGCCTCTGCAGGCTTGAGCGGAGTTTGATATGTTTTAGTACTTGATGCATTTCTCTCACCTTACTAATTGTTATACTTACATTTTGTCCTTTTTTGGATTCTTTAGCTGAGATTTTCAGCATTTCTCTTGTAGGGTTGGTAACCCTTTTCTTTCTCCTCTTTTCATTCGATTATTATCTGACGTTTCTTTGCCACTTGTTTTATTATTTCTTGCTGAGGTGTTCTTCTTTTGAATGCCTCAGGTTCAGGTCTGTAGCCGGCTGAGCGGCTAATTTCAGGAGTTTCTTTGTGGACTGCGTGGTGGCAGTGTTTTCCTCACCTGTTGAGGTAGTTCTTTAGCTTTGTAGTAGTACAGACATACATGCTCGCCAGCGAGTTCGTGTCAGGTTGTTGACGCTCGTTGGTGATTTTCCTTGGTGATACTAAGTCTTTGCTTAGCTGCTAGTTTACCTGTTTTGTGGTAGTTTCACTTGTTCTCTGGGAATGTTTTATGCTAGGTTGCTAGTTACTTTAAAACCTATAAGAACTATTATATGTATTGCATGATCAGCATGTTTTATAAAAGCTCAAACATTATTTTCCAAATGCGTAAAAAAAAAGATTGTTTTCTTTATAAATATTATAAATTGAAATCTAGGGTCTTGCATAGTGTAAGTTGTCATCTTAGGACACTTATGCGCTCTTTTAGGATGTCAAACATAAATGAAGTATTTTTCCGCTACGTATAAAAATAGTTTTCAAACCGTGGACTATCTGATCCACTGAGCCGAGGGATACGGCCAATTGATTTAAAATCAGTTTTCTATTTATTTTAACTTATGATTTGAAGGATTAGAGTGTTGTCTGAGCGTCAGCAGTTATCCCCTGCTTGACGTGGCATCACAGTTTGTATTTTTCTCGTGCTCTGATTTATTTATTAATGAGAAAATGCGGGTTGTGACAGATAGAGTGCAGCAAGTTGAGCCATTTTTCCCCTGGATTGGTAAGCATTGAGGCTGATCGAGTTAATCGATTTCTCGGTGGTTTGAGGAGCTAGGTGCAGCAGTTGACCAGTGCTTATGGGTCAGAGACTTATGCAGGAGTAGTGGAGGCTGCTCTGAAGGTGGAGGCTATTAAGACCGCGAAGAGCAGAGGCCAACAAATGAGGAAGGATAAGAGGAAGTCTGTGGAGGAGAAGAAACCCCAGGTACCCGGTGCGGCTCCGGGAAAGAAGAGCAAAGTGGTGTGCAACTTCTGTGGCCGGTCAGGCCACCCTATCGAGAGATGTTTCAAGAAGGCAGCAGCTCAGAGGAAGGAGCAAGTTCATGCGATTCAGGGTGCTCCTTGGAGAGATGTCTCCTGTTTTGTTTGCAAGCAACCCGTGCATGATGCTGCCCAGTGCTGGTCCAAGGATAAGGTCTGCTTTCAGTGTGGGCAGAAGGGTCACATCAAGGCTAGGTGTCCTCAGGTCCAGCCTGCTCTTCATGCAGTTGCACTACAGGAATTACCTCCACCTCAGCATGTGGACAAGGGCAAGGGAAAGCTGAACGTGATCTCTTCTAAGGAGGCCCAAGCTTCGACTCAGGTCATCTCAGGTTAGTTGTCTTTCCAGCCTGAAGGTTTTGTTCTTGTTTTACTAGAATGTTTGCAGTATTATTGTGGTAGTTCCTTAGTTTTATATGCTCATAAAGGGAAATTTTAGGTGAAGAACTGCTGGGCGCGTTTTTTGTTTGAATCCGACACTACCCACTCATTCGTGGCTAGAGCCTTTGTGGAGCGAATCCGGTTGACTTTAGATCGAGTTCGGGATACCTTTCGTGTCAAGTTCCCCTCTGGTGAATCTGTGTTGTCAGATTTGGGCATGTTAGATTGCCCTATTTTGTTGGGGGACTTCCTTGCGAAGGCAGACCTGAAGATGATTGATCTGGAGGACTTCGATGTTATTTTGGACATGGACTGGCTGTGTAGGTATGATGCAGTCATTCAGTGCAAAGGGAAGCGCTTGGACTTCATCAGGGACGACGGTCAACCCGGAAGCATGTATGCTGATCTATACCAGGATTCTCCTATTATCTCTGCGGTATGTGCTCAAAAGCTATTTATTTCGGATTGTTTTACTTGTTTTGTCTTGGTGGTTGGGACCGCTGTTAGTGTACCGTGCTTGGAGGAGATTCCAGTTGTTCATTATCTCGCCGATGTTTTTCCTGATGATCTTCCTGGCCTTCCTCCCGAGCGGGATGTTGAGTTTGTGATCGATCTGGAGCCGGGTACGCGTCCTATTGCTAAGGCGCCGTACCGGATGGCCCCTCGTGAGTTAGAGGAGTTGCGAGTCAAGTTGGATGAGCTATTGGCAAAGGTATTTATCAGGCAGAGTTCGTCGCCTTGGGGTGCTCCTGTGTTGTTTGTGAAGAAAGAAAGATGGGTCAATGCCACTTTGCATCGACTATAGGGAGTTGAACAAAGTCACAATTAAGAACAGGTACCCTCTACCGAAGATCGATGACTTATTTGACCAATTGCGTGGTAGCACGGTGTTCTTCAAGATCGATCTTCGTTCAGGATATCATCAGCTCAGGATCCGTGAGGAAGATATTCCATGGACTGCGTTTATATTAAGGCATGGACATTTTGAGTTCTTGGTGATGTAGTTTGGTTTGACCAATGCACCATTAGCCTTCATGGATATGATGAACCGGGTGTTCAAGGATTTCCTGGACAAGTTCGTGGTGGTCTTCATCGATGACGTGTTGGTTTATTCTCCCAGTGCTGAGGAGCATGAGCAGCATCTGCGCTTGGTTCTATCGGAGTTGAGGAACCACAAGTTATTCGCCAAGCTGAGCAAGTGAGAATTTTGGTTGCCTCAGGTTTCATTTCTAGGCCACGTGGTGAACAAGGATGGGATCTCGGCCGACCCAGATAAGGTCACAGTAGTGATGGATTGGAGTAGGCCGAATACGCCTAAGGAGATCAGGAGTTTTCTTGGGTTGGCTGGCTACTACAGGAGGTTCGTGGGGGGGGGGGGTTTCTCTTCCCTAGCTGCAATTTTGACCAAGCTGACTCAGAAGAACGTGGTTTTTGTTTGGAGCGAGAAGTGCGAAGAAGCTTTCCTGGAGTTAAAGAGGAGATTGTGCACTGCTCCCATTCTAACCCTGCCTACTGAAGGGGTGGATTATGATGTTTATGTGGATGCTTTGCATGTAGGTATGGATTGTGTGTTAATGGAGGTTGGAAAAGTGATTGTCTATGGTTCAAGGCAACAGAAGACTCATGAGAAGAATTATCCTACGCATGACCTCGAGTTCGCAGTGGTTATCTATGCGTTGATGCTGTGGAGACACTTACTTTATAGGGCTCAGTGCAAGATCTTCACCGACCATAAGAGCCTGAAGTACATGTTCACGCAGAAGGAGTTGAATCTGCTCCAGTGGCGGTGGCTAGATTATGTGGCCGATTATGACGTAGAGATCCAGTATCATCCAGGCAAGGTCAATGTGGTGGCCGACGCCTTGAGCCGAAAGACGGGAAAGATCTTTAATCTCACCGCCGATCGTTTAGTGGAGGAGTTCATCCTTATGGATATATCAGTGGGATGTTGTGGCTTGCAGAGTAGTTTATCAGTTGCAGAGTCGTCCTGGATTTCTTTGACCAGACTACACCAGAAGGACGATCCAGATCTTCTGCACTTATTCACCAGGACCGAGAAGGGGGAGTTGCAAGACTTTGATATCGATGATGCGGGTACTTTAAAGTACCGCAGCAGATTTCGCATCCCCTCTATTGGGGGCATCAGAGGTATGATTTGCAGAGAGGCTCATGAATCTAGCGTTGTCTACCATCCAGGATCTACGAAGATGTATCGTGACCTAAAGCAAATTGCCTGGTGGTATGGCATGAAAGGCGATATAGCCCAATTTGTTGCGGGGTGCCACACTTGCAAGCGTGTGAAGGCCGATCATGGAAGGCCTGGTGGAAAGTTGACTTCGTTAGAGATCCCGACTTGGAAGTGGGAAAGTATATCTATGGACTTCATCACGGGTTTACCGCGATACCCGAGGGGATTTGATTCTGTCTGGGTCATAGTGGATAGACTGACAAAGTGTGCTCACTTCGTGCCATATAAGATTGATTACCCAATGAAGAAGATAGCGGAGTTGTACTTGAATGAAGTCATCTGACTGCATGGTGTGCCTGTGAGTATCATTTTTAATCGAGACTCCCGGTTTTCTTCTCGTTTTTGGCAGAGTATGCAAGAGGGTTTTGGTACGGATCTGAGGTATTCTACTGCTTACCACCCGCAGACCAATGGGCAGACGGAGCGGGTGAACCAGATAGTTGAGGATATGATCAGATGCTACATTTTAGACCACGGTGGAGCGTGGGATGAGCGGCTGCGACTTATGGAATTTGCATACAACAACAGTTATCAGGAAAGCTTGCAGATGGCTCCTTTTGAAGCCTTGTATGGGAGGCACTGCAGAATACCGTTATTTTGGGCTGAGGCTGGTGAGAGGCCTTTGTTGGGTCCAGATGCTCTTGAGGAGATGGAAGTCGCAGTGAAGCTTATTCGTGAGAAGCTTTGTATAGCTCAGGAGAGATACGAGAAGAACGCCAATCGGCGTAGGTCTGCCTTGGAGTTTTCTGTAGGGGACCTTGTATTTCTTAAGGTTTCCCCGATGGTGGGTGTAAAGAGGTTTGGTAAGAATCAGAAATTGGACCCGAGATATGTGGGCCCGTTTAAGATTTTGGAGCGGATTGGCGTGTCATCTTATAGATTGGATTTGCTAGCAAACTTCCCAGGTGTTCATAATGTTTTCCATGTAAGCCAATTGCGGAAGTGTGTGCGCAGCAGTGGGCAAGTCTTGGACGTTGTGCCCCAGTTGGAGCCCAACCCCTCTTTTGTTGAAGTGTCGGTCCGTATTTTGGATACTCAGGAACGGGTGCTGCGAAAGAAGTCCATTCCGTTGTTGAAAGTTCTTTGGAGGAATCCGGATTTAGAGAGCGTGACTTGGGAGCTAGAGTCGGCCATGAGGAAAGCTTACCCTCACCTATTTCCCTGATTTTGATCGGTATGTTTTCCTTCTTGTAACTCCTATTTGTTACTTTTCCTTCTTTAGTAGGAGTGTTGTGCGTAATGTTTCGAGACGAAACTTTCTTTTAGAGGGAGTGACTATAACGCCCCCAATTTTTCTGCAACTATTTTTTTTCTTCTTTGGTGTTACGATGACGCGTTTTCGTGGCTTGTGGCATTTGTGGAGTGTTGTTTAGCTCCTTAGAACTGAGTGACCTATTTTGTAGCCTATGAGCAAGGTCTCCCTAGCAAGCCGAGTCGTTTTTGGTGACTTTCGTGGAGTTTTAGGAGATTTGGGATTTCGGTCTTGTGGTTTTCCGCCATTAAAGTACGGGAGTGTGCTTTTAGGTGCTGCTGCTGCTAGTGCCAAGTAAAGAGGAGGGAAAGCCATCCAAGCTTCGCCGGAAATCGAGGCAAGTGGTATTCTTGCCCTTGCCATTGTTGTTCTCTTTAAATTCTGAAAATTCCCGGTTATCCCTAGGGTAGAAGCCAAGCATGTTCTCTTTTATCTTGCTGAATTTAGGGCTTAGATTCTCCAATGAGCCCCCTACATTGTGCTGTTGGTGCTCAACCCGCCGGCGTAATGCAATCAGTTAAACTCCAGATTGTTGTCTGGTTGGTGTCTTGCGGGTGAAGCCGAGAGAGAGAGCGAGGAGGGGGTGCCTGCTGTATTTGTTGGAAAGAGCCTATTTTGGATTCTGTCTTCCCGGCGTTGAGTGTGGTGCACACACTCAAAGCCTTTGCGGGTTTGGCGTTGAGTGTGGTGCATACACTCAACGCCGCAGCTGTAGCCATTCAGAATTTTGATAAGTACTAGGGCGTTGAGTGAGGTGGACTCACTCAATGTCGTAGCCCCTACTAGCGGCTAAGTACTTTGGCGTTGAGTGAGTCGACCTCACTCAACGCCATTTCCGTTTTGGGTTTGAGTGAGGAAATCTCACTCAACGCCGCGGCTTTCCTGAGAAGCTAAGTGTTTTGGCGTTGAGTGAGTCAACCTCACTAAACGCCATTTCGGTTTTGGCGTTGAGTGAGGTGGACTCACTCAACGTCGTCGCTTCTGTGCAGCCAAGTACTTTGGCGTTTAGTGAGGTGTGCTCACTCAATGCCATAGCCTTTTCTGAGGCTAAGTACTTTGGCGTTGAGGAGTTGACCTCACTTAACACCATTTCTGGTTTGGCGTTGAGTGAGGTGGCCTCACTCAATGCTAAAGGAAAGTTTGCATCCAAGTCCTGTAGCATTGAGTGAGTGTACCTCACTCAACGCCATTTCTGCTTTGGCGTTGAGTGAGGTAGACTCACTCAACGCCACAGCCCTTCTTCGCGGCCAGAACTTCTTGCGTTGAGTGAGACGACCTCACTCAACGCCATTGCTGTTTTGGTGTTTAGTGAGGTGGACTCACTCAACGCCGTAGTTTTCTTTTGCAGCTAAGTGTAAGGGCGTTGAGTGAGTTAGCTTCACTTAACGCCATTGCTGTTTTGGCGTTGTGTGAGGCCAGCTCACTCCACGCCACTTTCTATGTTTATGGTTAAGTACCAGGGCGTTGAGTGAGTGTGCCTCAATCAACGCCATGGCTGTTTTGGCGTTGAGTGAGGTTAGCTCACTCAACGCAAGAGTATCCTTGCGGGAGGCGTTGAGTGAGTGAACCTCACTCAACGCCATGCCTGTTTTGGCGTTGAGTGAGGCTAGCTCACTCAACGCAAGGGTTGTTCTTCTGGAGGGCATTGAGTGAGTGAACCTCACTCAATGCCATGGTTGTTCTGGCGCTGAGTGAGGCTAACTCACTCAACGCCAAGGTCTGGTTAGGCGTTGAGTGGGTCCCACGCAACGCCAAGCCGTGTTGAGTCATTTCAACACTTTTTCCCTACCTTGATTTTCACTCCCGAGTGAATTCCTTGATTTTTTTTGTTTTCTAAGGTTCCTTGTCGGCCATGTTTTACTTTCCTAAAGGCCGAATCGTGGATCGTGGTGAGTAGTGGTTGTTTGAAGCTCTTCATGGGGAGGTGTTGTGTAATTTAGCCGTGGCCACCCTTTTTTTCTATCTTGCACCAGGTACGGGCTGGGCAAGGGGGTGGAAGGTCCCAAGTGCTTTCACATGTAGACCCTTGAGCTTGTTGGCTTGGAAATGGTGGTTGGGGCACTGAGTTTGCCTCCAACCCGGATCCATGTTGTTTGTTTTTGCTACTACCATCTCCCATAGCTTAGGGTGTTAGATGTTTCTTCCTTGGTAGATTGCAGCACTTTGGGCTCTTGGTAGCTTAGTAGACTCTGCAAAATGTAGTTTATGGGCAGGGGTTATGCTGTTTTCTCGCACGTAGTGGATTTCTTTTTGTCTTGCTTTGGGTAGTTGTGACTTTTACTGCGGTGTGTTTTCCTCTTTCATTTATCCTCTGGTTGACACCTTCATGCAGTTTTTCCTTGTTTTGTTTGCTGAGGTATTCTTTCTTCTTTTGAATGCCTCAGGTTTTGAGCAGTAGCCAGTTTGGTGGCTAGGTTGCGGTGGTGTTGGTGGTGGTCTCTTGGACTTTGGAGATCCTTCTGGATTTGTTTAGTGAGGTAGTTTTCTTCTGCACTTTCTTACAGACATACATATTTGCCAGTGGGTTCGTGTCAGGTTGTTGGCGCCCACTGGTAGTTTTTATCTTTGTACTAGATATATTACTTTTGCTGCTACCATTTTTTTTGGAGATAGTCTACTTGCTCTGGGGAGGATTTATGCTAGGTTGGTAGTTATTTTAAAACTATAATTATTACTATAAGTATAGCTCATGATCAGCATGTTTTATAAAACTAAATCACTATTTTCCAAACAACGTATAAAGAACGTTTTCTTATATATAATTTAAATTAAATGTAGAGTCTTGCATAGCATAAGCTGTCCTCTTTGGGCCCTTATGCACTCCTTAGGATGTCAAACCTGAATAAAGTATTTTCCGCAGCGCATAAGTATAGTTTTAAACTGTGGGCTAGGTGATCCACTGAGCCGAGGGATACGACCTCTAAAATATAACTGGTTTTTCTAATCATTTAAACTCATGAATTTCTTTCAAAGGGTAAAGTAGATGGTTTTGCCTGAGTGTCAGCATTTATACCCTGCTCGGCGTTGCATCATGACGCGTGTTATCTCATACTCTGATAATTCTTTAATTTGGATAAAATGCGAGTTGTGACACAGCTCGCTGACGAGGTGCTGGGCAATCTGGCAAGCAAGGCGACATCCCCTTCTATGCTCCTAGATGAGATCAAAGAGATCCTCCAGGTCGCTCAAAGGAACTTAGGGCAGATTCGCGAGCTTCACGACTCGCTACGTCCTACAGAGAAGGAGACGCGAGACCGAGGTAGATAGAAATAGCTCTATTGCTGAGCCTACTGACATTCGCCTCTTCCCCCCTCAGTCCACACGTGAAATTAAACTTGTTGCCTTTTTTCTTCTTCTACACTTGATCTTTCTGGACAATATTCTCCCCTGATTTGTAATAACTTAGAATATTTTTAGATTTTACTGCTTGCTATTCGATTATATTATCCCTAGATCGACATGTGATGGGGCAGATCTCAGAAGTCGGTGAGCTAGGGTCGGTGAGCTGAGTCAGGCAAGCTGGACTGATCGGTCGGCTCGGCCTTGGACTCCTTTTTCTATAAATTGGCCCCCTCACTAACCCCGGCTTACCGCTTTTATTGCTTTCATACCTACCTCTTTTCGCCTTCTCTCTTACCGGTACTCGCGCCCTAATCTTCTTGCGAGCATGGGTAAGACCAACCCCGACTTTGATGGCCGCTCCAAATATGCTCAACACTTCGTCGACTACTGCTTCTTTGATGGGAACATGACCGAGGAGGAGTTCTCAAAGTTCATTGCCGACTTTGTGCCCCCCGACTTTGAGGCAAGCTAGATTAGAGAGGGCGAGGCCATCAAGACGTTCTATGCGACCACTCTGGTCGGAAGTCCGCCAGATCCTAAAGTACTACGACGAGGTGCTCGCACAGCTTAACTCGAACGCCATTGCCATGATGGTAACGTTTGCGTGCTTCCTCTGCAAGGAGCTAAAAGAGTTCAACCTGACCGTCTTCAGGAAACTCTTCACCAACAAGACGACTCCAACGACCTCCCCTACTTCGGGGACTCCTTCATCAAAGTTCGCGAGATCAATAACAAGCATCATAACTTGATGACGAAGATCATCTTCATCAAGGGAGACATCGACAATGTCCTTTACTCGCCTTAGCAGAAGTGCGAGGAGGTATACCGACCCCCAACCATGTCCCCTACTGCTTCTTAGGAACTTGCTTTGTAGCATCTATAGTGGAGGAGATCATGGGAACATAACGACTTTCTTCAACAATCATGAAGATCCTTGGATCCACAGCTTCCATAAAGAACTTTATCCTTTCTTTCCACATAGCAAAATTGTTCTTTGTGCATAAAGGAAGCTTAGCGAAATCCTTGGCTCTGTCCATGCTTGGAAAATTCTAGAGACAACTTAGGACAAATCTGATCAAGGTGTTAACATTCTAATGATCATCCTCTCTCTGATACCAATTGAAAAACATCAAAGTTGTCTACCTAAATCACCTAGAGGGGGGGGAGGGGGGTGAATAGGTGAGTTGAGCGTCTTTTTGCGGAAGATAAACTTTAGCAATCGAAGCACAAGAAATAAACAAGCATTCACAGAGGACACCAAAAATTATAGTGGTTCCCCAATATTAGGTACGTCCACTTTCCACTCACTGATCTAGCAAAGCACTAGACTCGGCTACTCCACTAATCTCGGATCAAAACGATCCTACCACTCGGAACAATGTTCCTAAAACTCGTTCCAAAAAGAGATCTACATCGCAAGATTAAAACTTCCTACAACTCGGTGAACAAATCTCCTACACTCAGAGAATAATCTCTTACAAGATTAAAATGAAATTTGTACAATACAAACAGTAATCTTCTCAGATCTGAAAATCTATCCCTAGGTCTTCTTTCTTGGACTGCGGCTTTATCAGAAATTGTAGAAGAATACTCTCGACTAGATCTGTTCTGAGAAACTTTGACTCACACGATCAAGAAGTAGATGGAAAATGATGAATCTCTTGATCTGTTAATCGATCTAGATCGAAAGTAGCCCTTGGCGTTCATGAAGACGTGAGACGACTTTCTGAAGAATAAGAAAATCTGTCGGCCGATCCAGAATCTTAGAATCAGTCACTTAGGGTTAGTCATAATGACAAGACCTTTTATAAGAACTCCCTAACGGTTATAATCGTCATTAATGATGGCCACGTGGACCAGTCATATCACGAAATTCAAAAATTTGATCTGACAGAAACTTAAAGAATTTTCTGAAAAAGAGTCGGCATTCCTCGAGTATGAAATATACTACTCGAGTGATTTAACTAGCTCTCGAGTGGATGGTTCTTACTACTCGAGATGAGATATTTCTAGAAATTCTGGATAGAGTAAGAAATCTCTCGAGTGGATAAGAGATCACTCGAGTGCTAGATATACTTCTCGATAGGTAGACTTGAACTTCTCGAGAGCATGGACTTTGGAGAAAATTTTGGAGGAGATGTCGATCACTCGAGTACTGAAACTGGACTACTCGAGTACTAAATGAACTACTCGAGTACAAGGATGTGCCACTCGAGTGGTTTTAGAATTTTCTCGAGATCTATCTTCTGCCACTCAAATTAAGCTACTCAACTACTCGAGTACTCAGCTAGACTACTCGAGTACTTAGAAAATTTCTGAGGCTTGAACATTGATCACTCGAGAAGGACAGCAGTTCTACTCGATGCTGGGCTTGGCTTCTCGAATGCTATATATAAGCTACTCGAGAAACACTTCCATACTCAAATCATAGACTAGATCTACTCGAGTGCTTGTAAGGTTTTTACTCGAGTACTAGAACTTCGCTCGAGTAAAACATTTAGAATATTTCTCAGTTATATGAGACCTGAGTTCTTCATTCCAAACAACATCAAGTCTTCCTTCATTAGTCCAAGTGCTTGAAGATGAAGTGTATCCCAATAGAGAGGCTACACATGAGTCAAGACCATGGATCACACAATGAGAAATTATATTGTATGGTCCTGTATTTGATTACCCACTGTAGACTGATATTGGTCTACACTTGGCAATAAGGCATGCAAACACATAACTAGAACAGGAAATCAAATACAACCTAATTCATCTAAGTTCAAGGGTGACTTCATACAAATCTAAGTTATCGTGGATAAAATACCCAACAATCTCCCACTATTTATAGAAGTCAGAACCCTCTACACTAAGGTGAATTTTACAAAAATAAAAAGAACTAGATATTTGTAAAGTAGGCACAGAACAAAATGAATGAAATTTAGAAATAAAAGAATAATAATCAAAACTAAGAATTATATAATTAGAAATGTTTCAAGATTTCATCTCTACATAGATTCAATCCTCAATCTCATAACATATAACCATTCCTAGCTTTGATGTTGCTATTGTTGTTGCTAATGTTTCCTGTCTTGCTTTTCCTATTGTCTCCTTGTATAACTGAATTGCTTGGGATATTACTTGGAAGGTCTTTGTGGTGCATTTGGATTAATTCTCCTATATTCTCTATCATATATTCTTCTTTTAGTCATTGACTTCTCATACAATTCCCATTCAACTGAGCTGTAATGAAGATTCCTGCTTTCTTTATAGTCCATTACTAGCTTGAGAGTATCAAGAATCAAGGATTTGGAGGTTGCGCTCAAGATTTCCGCAAATTCCTGAGCTTTCCTTTCCTCTGCCTCAGGGTTTGGCAAAGATCTACTAGCACAAGCTCCATCTCCATATTTTTTTCTCTTAGGAATCTGAATTTCTGGTAGATCTTGAGGAATGTCAGATTCTAATACCTGAGAGTAAGATTCTGGTGTTAGAGCTTCCCCTTCAGGCCTAGGAGAAAAGGTAGGCTTTGAGCAGGCATTTGAGCAGGCTGGCCTTCTGCAAGAGGAATCAGATGGTGAGGAATGATGTTAGCATTAGCTTGGAAGTCTGGGAATATCTGGTTATGCATCCAAACTATAGTATCATAAGTATAAAACTTCATAGACTGAATCTGGGCTTTAACATCAGTATGAATTTTTTTCACCTTCTCTTCCCAGAGAGTTTCCTTACAAGCATCTGATTTTTCTAAATATTCTTTTACAAGATCCTTCGCCTTTCTAGCTTCAACACTTAGCTCGCTTTTGGCATCATCTTTGAATGTGCCCACCTCTTCAAAGATTTTCATGAGGTGCACTTGGGCCTTCTTTTCTAATTGAATTTGATTTTTAGCCAAAGTGACTAATATATCCATTACCTTTCCAACACTGGTAATAGTGTGATCCAATGCTTTTCCACTTATCTGGAATAAATGTTTCAGTTGATCTGTATTATGTTGAATCTCAGCAAATCCTCGGCTCATTTCTTTTTCTAGATCAGAAACATTATCTTGAACAGCTTTTAGTGAATCATCAAAATACCTTTTTTGTTCTATCAGCAGATGTTCTATCTTTCCAAGAATATCACTAGTTGCAGGAGTTGGAACTTGATCAACTGAAACAACTAGAGGAAGAGGAGGAGCAGTACATGTAGGAATCTCTTCAACTATCACAGAGCTCTGAGCTCTTGAAGTATGAACCAGTACATCTCCTTCCTCACCAGTGAAGGTGGGAAGAGTGAAATCTAATCTCCTCAAGGGAGCTTCAGCAGGTTTTGAAGACTTCTCATTCTCATCTGAAAGAAAAATTTTCTCCCGTGGTTCTTTCTATGTAGCTAGGGAGTGATAAATAGGTGACTCTGGAGATGGTGCAGGAGAGGGTTCCTTGGATGGCTCTTAAGCATTTTATTTATGGAGGGGAGGTAGAGGCTCATCTGAGCTAAGTTCTTTAATCATCTTGTTTATATCTTCAGTAGTGGAGAGGATGGTCTCATATACCTGGGAATTTTTCTAGAGATCTTCTGAAGTTGAAGGATGGATAGATGTATCTAGAGGTGGAGTAGGCATTCTGTCTTGTTGACTAGAAGGAGCAGGAGGAGTAGGCATCCTAACTTGCTACACAGAGGAGGCTGGCTCCCCCTCAGCTGATGTACCAGATGTGCCAGAAACATTATGCAGAGAGGGAGATGGGGTCTTTTCCTCTACAGTAGGTTGCTCATGGGCTTTAGCAGACTAGGCTGGGTTCTATAGTTTTAACTCTCATCTTTGGATGGAGGAGATAGGAACTTTCTTCATGTGAGGGAGGGTTGTTCCCCTGGAGAGATCAAACACCTCTGGATTGATCTCATGCAACATCAGTGAGATAATCCTGGCATAAGTTGGAGCCTTAATGTTCTCTCTGATCTTATCTAGAATAAGCATACCAAACTGAAATCTCTTCCTTGAGATAATAGCTGTTATTATACATAAAAGGTCGGTAGAAATGATACTTATAAAAGATGTTTTGCACAGTAAAACTTTTCCCAAAATTTCCACTAGGACTTTTCCTTCAGCATTCAGGTCTTGATGACAGATATTCTTGATAACCTCAAATATTACACAGAAGCTATACGCTCTATCATAATCTTCTTCTGTTATTTCATCCTCTTCATCCACTACAGGCATTTTAAGATATTGTGAAACAGAGGTTTTGTTAAGTTTAACCTTGATTCCCTTGAACTTGGACTTCAACAATTTCCCATTCCTCTTGACTTTTAAGTTCTTGAGAAATTCATCAACCTCTGGAAACAGTATTTTGCACGGCTGCTGAAGGACAAATATCAAACATGCTGTGTCGATTCGAATCATCAAGTTCTTGAAATCATCGGAAATCTCTGCTATACATGCGACAACCAAATCACTGCCAACTCCGATCTTCGACGACGACCCCATGTCCTTCAGTGAACTGCGGGTGATGGATTGGAAGATGACGGCGACGGCGTCGTGCTCTGTGTGAGCGGCGGAAGGCGAAGAGTCTTTTCGAGAGAGTGAGGATTTGAATTCGAGTAGATTCTTGAAATCCGATATTTTCTATTTATATAACCCTTGTAATGATGATTAGGAGTCTAATAAAGCTTAAACATACCTTAGATAGCGGTGGAAAGGTTGCGGGTTTCGAAAATGAAAAATTTGAAAGAATTCAGAATCTAACGGGTCATTATTCGAGTGGAACTTCATTACTCGAGTTTTGGAATAGCTGTACTTGAGTGGCGGTATGACAGTACTCGAATGGTACAATTCTACTTCTCTAGAATAAGTTTAGTACTCGAGTGATAGCACTCGAGTCACTTACTTAGTTATCGAGAATTCAGAGAAGTACTCGAGTAGTCATATTCGAGTTCTCGTGTAGTCATTCCTTCTCTCGAGAAATGAAGTCCACTTAGAGAAATTCTAACCTTTTTTACTTGTCCTTGATTTCTGTGTTGTGAAATGAGTCCACCTTGTCTATTCCTCTAGCTTTTTGGTCTCGTCCAGCGGCTTCGTAAAAATGTCTGCAATTTGCCTATCAGTTGGAACATACTGCAGATATATGTCCCCATGCTCCACATGCTCACAGATGAAATGGTATCTCAGCTCTATGTGATTTGTCCGGATGTGAGAGACTTGGTTGTTGGCTATTGCTATCACAATAGAAGAGTCATAGGGCAGAGGGATGTCTTTGGCTTGCATATTGTAGTATTCTAGTTGGTTCTTTAGCTAAAGGAATTGTGCACAACAACAGCCAGCAGAAATGTATTTGACTCGGTCGTTGAGATTACAACATAATTTTGCTTTTTGCTGCTCCAAAAAATGAGTCTCCTTCCAAGGAATTGTCAAGTCCCGGAAGTGCTCTTTCTTTCATCTTTACTACCTGGAAAGTTAGCATCTGAAAAACTAATTAGCTCTATGTCATTACTTATTGGGTACCATAAGACAAGATTCGGTGTACTTTTAAGGTGTCTCAAAATCCGCTTTACTGCAGCATAGTGAGATTCCTTACAGTTCACTTGGAATCCAGCACAAACACATATAGAGAACATTATGTCTGGTCTGTTAGCAGTGAGGTAGACCAAGGATCCAACTATACTTCTGTACTTTATTTCATCAAAAGGTTTCCCTCTCCCATCCTTGTCTAGTGACATAGCTAAACCCATTGGAGTCCTCAAAGAGGTTGCATTATCAATTCCAAATTTCTTAATCATCTCATTGGTGAACTTAGTCTGCGAGATGAAAATTCCATCTTCAGATTGTTTCACCTGAAGTCCTAAGAAATACTTCAGCTCACCCATACTATTCATTTCAAACTTCCCTTGCATAAGTTTAGAAAACTTCAAGCAGATGTTGTCGTCTGTAGAGCCAAAAATAATATCATCGACATAGATTTGCACTAGCAAAATCTTGCCTTTAATTTCCCTAAGAAATAATATCTTATCTATCTTTCCTCTTGTGAACATGTTCTTAAGAAGAAAGTTAGAGAGTGTCTCATACCAAGCTCGAGGAGCTTGTTTCAAACTATATAGTGCTTTAGATAGAAGATAAACGTAATCAGGAAAGTTAGAGTCAATGAAACCTGAAGGTTGTTCCACATACACCTCTTCCTTGATGTCAGCATTTAGGAAGGCAGTATTCACGTCCATCTGATAGACAGTGAAGCCCTTAAGTGAAGCATACGCTCAAAACAACCTGATTGCCTCCATCCTTGCCACTAGAGCATATGTCTGGTCGAAGTCGATCCCCTCTTCTTGTCGATATCCTTTGGCGATGAGTCTGGCCTTGTTCTTTATGTAGTTCCATTCTCGTCCATCTTGTTCCTGTAGAACCACTTTATCCCGATGACGTTCTTTCCTTTGGGTCTTGGAACCAGTTTCTAGACTTTGCAGCGCTTAAACTTATTTAGCTCTTATTCCAAAGCCATTATGCATGACGCGTCTGAGTTGGCTTCCTCAAACATCTTTGGTTCAACCTGTGAGAGAAAACTCAAAAATAAATTCTCATTAGTAGTACCTCTCTGAGTTCTAACACCATCCTGGGGATCTCTAAAGATTTGATCAATTGGGTGATACTTCAGATGTCTGAGCTCTAGGTTCCTTGCATCTGGAGCTTCTTCTATCACATGAGTGACTTCATCAACTTGAATGACTTCTTCATCTTGATCATCAACCTCTCTAATAGGGGCTAGAGTGGTGATCTTGATAAAATTTTCACCTTTTTCTTCCATCGGCTCACTCAAGTTGAGTTCTTTTAGCTTTGAACCTACTTCTTCAACAAGCACACTAGAAGAGCCGCTTTACAGCAAGCTCATCTCATCAAATACAATGTGTATAGATTCTTCAACCACCAGGGTTTTATTATTAAATACCCTGTATGCCTTACTATGGCTACTATACCCTAAAAAATACCTTCAAAACTCTTTTCACTAAATTTAGTAGTATGATTCTTACTATTGTTAAGAACGAAGCATTTATAGCCAAAGATTCTAAAATATAAGACAGTCAACTTTCTGGCCTTTAGAAGTTCATATGGCTTATTGTAGATCTTGTTTATGAGTGCTCGATTTTGCACGTGGCATGCAGTGTTGACGGCTTTAGCCCAAAAGTACTCTGATAGTGAAGTATCACTCAACATAGTTCTGCAGGCCTCTATGAGTGTTCTATTTCTTCTCTCAGCTACTCCATTTTTCTAAGGAGTTCGAGGAGAGAAAAACTCATGAAAGATACCTAGGCTTTCACAAAATTTTGTCATGGCCCCAGATTTGAATTTTGTTCTATTGTCATTTCTAATTTTGACTACGGAGCAGTAGTATTCATTCTAGATCTGCCTAACAAAATTTGTAAAGACATCGAAGGTATCTGACTTGTGTTTCAGAAAGAACACCCACACAAAATGCAAGTAGTCATCAACAATAACCAACTTATAATCCTTACCTCCTAAACTTCTAACTTACAATGGACCGAAAAAGTACTTATGTAGTAGGTGTTGATAATACGTTTTGTAGCCTAAACTATTATCGTATTTTATATTTTATATTGTACAAATTATGTCTATTATTAGTTTATTTTTATCCTTTTTATGTAAATTTTATTGCCACTAACTTTTTCCTGTCTTTTTGCAGGTTTTCAGAAAAATCGCCAAAATGGCCTGTCACGCCCCCCTGTCACGCCGTCCTTAGGCGTGACCTTGGGCGTGTCACCCGATCCCGAGGACACCTGCTGGAAGGGACAGATAACGGCCAAAACCGCTGTCACGCCCCCCTGTCACGCCCTCCCTGGGCGTGTCACCGGGCGTGACATGGGCGTGTCGCCCTCTGCCGCAAAGCCTGCCGCCGCATTAAATGTCGTTCCGTCTCAGCACGCAAATAGTACTGTCACGCCCCAAGTCACGCCCGTGACATGGGCGTGACACCCTCCTTTTTCGGCGACTGACGGATTTCCGACCAATGATTTGGACATGACATGCCTGTCACGCCCCCCTGTCACGGGCGTGACCTAGGGCGTGACCACCGACGTACCGAAGCAATCATCCCTCCCGCCAGAATCCAGAGCCCGAGGTCAAATCCGTACCTGTCACGCCCCCTGACACGCCCCCCCTAGGGCGTGTCGGAGGGCGTGACCAACCCGAGAAAAAATCTATAAATTGAGCCCCCCTCCCCCCCATTTCAGCAAGCTTTGGTTGAGTGGGGGAGGTGCTGCCCCTTTGTTTCTTGATCCTTTTCATGCTTTTTCTCTCTCTCTCTCTCCCCCTCTCTTTGTACTTTTTGGTTAACCCTAGTTTAATCATAGTTTGTGCTAGCTTTTAATGTAATTTTCTTCTTGCTTAGTGCTTAATGTAGGGCTAGAATAGGGTTTAATTTTCATGCACTTGTAACTTTAATTTTCAATAGTGTAACTTGCCCTTTTTATTAATAAAAGTGTTTTTTTTTTAGTTTGTGTTCTTCTTATGCTTTTCTACTCATCTTCCCCCCTCCACTCCATTATGATTAACTAATCCTCCTTGTACTCGATCTTGATGATCCGAGGTTAGAGCGATTATGTTATGATGTTTTAATTAATCTTTTCTTTTTAGGTTAGGGCCTTGAATTACTCTTGATTTATCACGGGTCGGAGGTATATTTTCGATATATACTCTCCGCCTTTGCTTTCATTCTGGGCTAGCCGAGAGGCCGAAAGAATGAAGTGAGCATTCAAGAGTAAAGGGAGTTGTACGCACCCCTCGAGAGAGGCAGACGTCCAAATCTCCCGGATTGGAGTAAAATCCAATAGTGGGGTTCACCGCGTAAAGCGAGTTTTAGGCCTCCGATTTAGACGAGAGTCGGTCGGACCTTCCTAAACTCAGTTGGGCACGACTTCGAGAGAAGCGTGTTCAAGCTTTAGGAACCTCCACGGTCAAGGACCCTTATCCTATTAAGTTTAGATTTTTATCGCATTTTCTTAATCGTCTTTAGCCGAGGTGAATCTCGATCGGGTGCATTTCCATTTCATATTGTTCTACCTTTTGTAGTAATCTCATATATTGTGCTCTTTTATTAACTGCAGTAGTTTCCGTTCTAGCTTAGTTGTTTACTTAATAGCCCTCTTAATTGCAGTGTTTCTTTTTCTAGAATAGCTTTACTTTCTCCCCTGTACTTAGATTTTCTAAAACCCTAGTTTTTCCGTCGATAAGATAATAGCGTTCGTGTGAGTAAGCTTAGCCAACAGTTCCCGGATCTTAATACGACACTTGTGTCCCCTTGCTACAATTCGATAGGTATACTTGCCTCATCGGGTTGCTAGTTCGGTTGCGTTTATTTCTTCGAACCCTAGCGCGCAACAAGTTTTTGGCGCCGTTGCCGGGGAGCCAACTTCCGTTGATATTTTGAAAACACGAACCTATTAATTTTATCTCTTCTCTTTCTCATCCCCTTTCTTTAAAGTTTTAAAAAAAAAAAATCAAAAAAATTTTATCACCGCTCTTAATAGAAACCAACCTCACAATTTTTCTACGCCACCTAATTCTCTCGAAAAGGGCAAAGGGCTTTAAGCGCCACTGTCTTGTCTAGTACCTTGTGAACCCTTCACGGGGTAGTCCTTGGGAAGTTCGGGAGTTAATCTATAAAAAAAAATCTATTTCAAAAAAAAAAATTTAATTTAATTTTCTAAATCTAGTTTTTCTTTCTAGTTTATCCTTTTTCTCTTTCTCTTCTTCTTTTCTGTTCTTTTAGTGCATGACCCGCGGGAGTCCGTCGGTTATTTTGGACTTGGACCACGAAATTGAGCGTACTCTTCGGAGAAGATCGCGATTTCAAGGTCCTACCATCCAAGTGCCGGTTGAGGACTCCGAGTCATTTAATACTTTAAGAATGGAAGAACCCAACGTAGATGAGGCCGTGCAAAGGACTATGTCCTATTATGCACGACCGAACCTCGAGGGAACAGAATCGAGTATAGTCCGCCCTACTATAGCAAATAATAACTTTGAACTAAAGCCTAGCATAATTCAAATGGTGCAGCAATATGTGCAATTTGACGGACTTCAAGATGAAGATCCGAACGCACATATAGCTAGCTTTCTTGAAATTTGCGACACCTTCAAGATAAATGGTGTCACAAATGATGCGATAAGGCTAAGACTCTTCCCCTTCTCTCTAAGAACTAAAGCTAAGCAGTGGCTTAACACACTTCCGAAAAATAGCATAACCACTTGGACTGAATTAACTGAAAAATTTTTGGCGAAGTATTTTCCGCCAGCTAAAACTGCAAAACTTAGGAACGACATCTCTGCCTTTGGACAAATAGACTCTGAAACCCTTTACGAAACCTGGGAGAGATTTAAAGAATTATTAAGACGATGCCCACATCACGCGCTGCCTGTATGGTTACAAGTGCAGACGTTTTATAACGGGCTAAATCAAAGCACGAAGCAAATGATAGACGCAGCTTCTGGCAGTACTTTAAATCATAAGACCCCGGAAGCCGCTCTTGAGCTTTTTGAGGACATGGCCATGAACACTTATCAGTGGAATGTGCCTAGGTCCCGCCCGAACAAGCCTGCAGGTATCTATGAAGTGGACAACGTCTCCCAGCTCGCTCTGCAAGTAGAAATCCTAAGCAAAAAAATCACGGAGATGACTGCTGCCTCCGCCCCTCAGGTATGGGAATCTGCAACCCCTACTCCGGAACATTTAGATTATGTTAATAATTTGCCTAGAACTGCTTTTAATAATTTTTCTGCTGCGAATTTTCATCCGCCTGGTTTTAATTTTCCGAATAGTTATAACCCCGCTTTAAGAAATCACCCGAACTTTTCATGGAGTAATCCATCGAATGCGATGCGCCCACCTTCGCAAAATGATTTTTCTGCACAACCACCACCACCACCACTTCTTCAAAATTACCCAAAACCTCCAAGCTTGGAGGAATTACTTTCTAAATATATCACCACAAATGACGCCACTATAAGAACGTTAACCGGAAGCGTAAAAAGTCTAGAAAATCAGGTAGGACAGCTCGCGAAAATAATTTCTGAGCGACCCGCAGGGTCTCTTCCTTCCAATACCGAACCCAACCCGAGAGAGCAAGCGAAAGCTATAACTCTTCGGAGTGGGAAGCAAGTCTCCGGTATGGTAAGTGAAGAGCCCGAGGCAAGCTCCGCTCCTGCTTTTAAAAATCAAAGCTCCGCTCCTGCTTTTAAAAATCAAAGCTCTGCTCCGCTTACACCCTCTGCTGAAGAAGTAATCACCTCCACTTTAGAAAATAATCTCACTCCACCACCCATCTTCAAAAATAATTCAACTCCTCCATACCCCTCTGAACTTAATAGACAACGTCAAGATGATCAGTACTCCCGCTTCTTAGAAATCTTCAAACAAATCCACATTAATCTTCCCTTCCACGAGGCTATTTCGCAAATGCCGAAATACGCCAAATATCTTAAAGACCTCCTCACAAACAAGAAGAAGTTAGAGAATCTTTCGCACGTCACGCTTAACGCCGAGTGCTCCGCCGTTTTAACAAACGGTTTGCCGAAGAAAATCAGTGACCCGGGTAGTTTCTCTATCCCGTGTGTCTTCGGTGATCTCTTTGTTAAACACGCGTTAGCCGACTTAGGCGCAAGTATAAACCTGATGCCCTTTTCGTTGTTCAAAAAGTTAGGGATTGGTAGCCTTAACCCCACGCGTATGAGTATCCAGCTAGCCGATAGATCCGTCAAGTACCCGTTAGGAATAGTGGAGGACGTTCTAGTGAAAGTCGACAAGTTCATCTTCCCGGTGGACTTTGTCATTTTGGACATCGAAGAAGACGTCGAGGTTCCCCTGATCCTTGGCCGACCCTTCCTTGCCACCTCCCGAGCCATCATTGACGTAAGCAATGGTAAGCTCTTTCTTCGAGTAGGCGACGACGAAGTCACATTTCCGATCACCCCTTCGATGAAGAACACCTTAGCGAACGATGACTCATGTTTTTTCATAGACGCCGTGAGTGATGATTCTTCCTACTGCCTCGCCGACTTTGAAAAAGAATTTTCTACTTTTTGCTCCTCTTCTCTTACAACAGAATCACTGCAAGGAAGTGATGAATCTTCTTATTGTCTTTCTGAGTTTGAAAAAGAGTTTTCTGATTTTTGTTCTTCCTCTTTTCTTACCACTGAATCTGCACAAGAAGCCGTCTTGGCTGCTAGCCCCACCCCTTATTACGTTCCTTATAAAAAAGTTTATGAAGATATTATTTTTGAAAAAGAAAGAATCTCAAAATCCTCTTATGAAGAACCCCCTACCCTAGAACTTAAAGAACTTCCCGAACACCTTAAGTATGCTTTCTTAGAAAAAGACTCCAAGTTACCAGTTATCGTTTCGGCCTACCTCACGGATACGCAGAACGATAAACTTCTTCTAGTTCTACGTAAGCATCGCCGGGCTATTGCTTGGCAAATTTCTGATATCAAGGGCATAAGCCCATCTTTCTGTACACATAAAATTTTAATGGAAGATAATTCGCGTAACTCTATCCAACCTCAGCGCCGTATAAACCCGAATATGAAAGAAGTAGTTAAGGGCGAGGTTATGAAACTATTAGACGCAGGAATTATCTACCCTATATCAGACAGTAAGTGGGTTAGCCCCGTTCAGGTAGTTCCAAAAAAGGGAGGGATAACCGTAGTTAGTAATGAGAATAATGAATTAATCCCGACACGGACGGTGACGGGTTGGCGTATGTGCATAGATTACCGTAAGTTAAATGACGCCACCCGTAAGGACCACTTTCCTCTACCGTTTATCGACCAGATTTTAGAACGTCTCTCCGGCCATAGCTTTTATTGTTTTCTCGATGGCCTCTCGGGGTACTTTCAAATACCCATCTCCCCCGAGGACCAAGAGAAAACTACGTTTACTTGTCCCTTCGGCACCTTCGCGTACCGGAGAATGCCGTTTGGATTATGCAATGCGCCGGCTACATTCCAACGATGTATGCTCGCAATATTTGACAAGTACGTAGAAAGCATTATGGAGGTATTCATGGACGATTTCTCCGTGTTCGGCGATACCTTCGATAGATGTTTAGAAAACCTCGAAAAAGTCTTAGAACGATGCGAAGAAACTAACCTTGCCCTAAATTGGGAAAAATGCCATTTTATGGTGAGGGAAGGGTTAGTTTTGGGTCATAAAATTTCTGCTAAAGGTATTGAGGTAGACGTTGCCAAGATAGAAGTTATTGAGAAGTTGCCGCCACCTACAAACATAAAAGCTATAAGAAGTTTCCTAGGCCACGCTGGTTTTTATCGTCGTTTTATAAAGGACTTCTCCAAGATCACTAAGCCCCTCACCCATCTCTTAGAAAAAGACGCTCCATTCATTTTTGATGACTCTTGTAATTCTGCCTTTGAATCAATTAAAGAAAAGTTAATTAAACGCACCAATTATGATAGCTCCGGTGTGGGACCTTCCCTTTCGAGATTATGTGCGATGCGAGTAGTTTTGCGGTGGGAGCCGTATTAGGTCAACGCATATCTAAGAACTTCCACCCCATCTATTACGCTAGTAAAACCCTCACATCTGCACAAGAAAATTACACCACAACCGAGAAGGAGCTCTTAGCCGTAGTATTTGCGTTTGATAAATTTCGCCCTTACATTACACTTTCAAAAATCATTGTTTTTACGGACCACTCGGCCCTCAAGTACCTTCTTGCCAAAACGGATGCCAAGCCTCGCTTGATTCGCTGGGTCTTACTCCTCCAGGAGTTTGACTTAGAGATCCGTGATAAGCGAGGAGCCGAAAACTTGGCTGCCGACCATTTATCAAGATTAGATAACCCCTTTATAGAAAAATTAAATGAAAAATCTTTTAATGACTATTTTCCTGATGAGAAGCTGCTTTTAGTTAATACATCTACTTCTCCTTGGTTCGCGCACATCGCCAACTATCTAGTGGCCCGGGTGCTCCCAAAAGAGTTCTCCTCTCAGCAGAAGAAGAAATTCTTTTCTGAGCTGAAGAACTACTTTTGGGAAGACCCGCATCTTTTCAAAATTTGTGCGGATCAAGTGATAAGGAGATGTGTTTCTTTTGATGAAGGAATTGATATTCTAAAACATTTGCATGAAGGTCCGACAGGTGGGCACTATCAAGCTGCTCGCACCGCTCATAAGGTGCTTTGCGCGGGTTTTTACTGGCCTAGCCTGTTTAAAGACGCGCAAGCCTTTGTGAGCAGGTGTGATAGTTGCCAACGGTCGGGCAATATTTCTAATAAAAATGAAATGCCGCAAAATTATTTCTTAGAGTGCGAAATTTTCGACCTCTGGGGAATTGATTTTGTTGGCCCCCTTCCTTCTAGCTTCGGAAACAAATATATTTTAGTTGCTGTTGATTATGTTTCACGATGGGCTGAAGCCCAAGCTCTTCCTACGAACGACTCCCGAGTTGTAGTCATGTTTTTAAAAAAATTATTTTCTAGATTCGGTACGCCACGCGCAATCGTTAGCGATAGGGGTTCCCATTTCTGTAACGCGCAATTTTCAAAAATCCTTACTAAATACGGCGTTACGCATAAACTGTCCACTGCCTACCACCCCCAAACTAACGGTCAAGTCGAAGTAGTAAATAGAGAAATAAAAAGAATATTAGAAAAGACTGTTTCAACTTCTAGAAAAGACTGGTCAACCAAACTTGACGATGCTCTATGGGCCTACCGAACAGCGTACAAAACCGCCCTCGGATGTACGCCGTATCGGCTAGTCTATGGAAAATCGTGCCATCTGCCCGTGGAGTTAGAACACCGCGCCTTTTGGGCCTTAAAATTTTTAAACTTCGATCCCCACTCAGTCGGTGACCTTCGAAAATTTCAACTAAATGAACTCGATGAGTGGCGCTCTTATGCTTATGAAAATAATAAACTTTATAAAGAGCGGACGAAGCGTTTACACGATAAACACTTAAGGCACCCTAAAAAACTTTAAGCCGGGCGACCAAGTCCTGTTATATAACAGTCGTTTACGTTTATTTCCGGCAAATTAAAATCTCGCTGGTCTGGCCCATTTTCTGTTTTAGAAGTATTTCCTTATGGAACTGTTTTAATTTCTCACCCTGATAAGGGTAATTTCAAAGTGAATGGTCAGCGTCTTAAACTGTATTTCTCTGGTGATGATGATGTCAGTCCAGACACTATTAAGTTTCTGCTTCACGAACTTTAATCTTGAAATTTTTATTTTTTTTTTTGCCAAAAACAATTTTATTTCGGGACAATAATGTTTTTGGACAATATTATTTTTGATGCGTCGAGCTCAACGACGCTTTAACCAAAGGGCGCTCTTGGGAGGCAACCCAAGTTATCTTTTTCTGTTTTCTTTATTTTACAATTTTTGCCTCGGACGGCTCCGACAAGCTGAAGCTTCTGCGATCGCCTGCTCCAACATTGCTGAATCCATCACAAAGTCCAAAGAAGACATTCGGGGATCAACATCACTCAGCTTTCGCAGCAAATAAATCCGGGGAAGTACCTGTATTTCAATTATGTCTTTTCAATTCTGCACTTTATTTTTCTCTCCTTCTCCAATCCCCTTCTTTAGCCATTGAGGACAATGTCTGTTTTAAGCTTGGGGGAGGATTTCCTCCTTCATTTTTGCTTAGTGTAAATAATTTCCTTTTTTGTAAATAGTTCTATAAAAAAAAAAATGAATATCTTAAATTCCAAAAAAGAGAGAATACCTTAAAATTCCAAAAAAGAGAAAAATTTTCCAAAATCCAAAAAAAGAGAATATTTCTCAAAATAAAAAATATATATGTATTTTTGAATAGTTTAGACATTTTGGTATTTCAATAGTACCCCTAGTTTTTAGTTTTGTTTTACTCAAAATCTCCTATAAACAACTTAGTTAATTATAATATTTCTAATCGTCCTTTTTAATTATGTTTCACAAGTAAAATGTTGGCCATGCTGTGTTTCTAATTCACGGTAGCACGTTAAGGTGAAATATTTTTCTAAAACTCGCATTTCTATTATGGTTTTTTGTTGTTTATTTCCTTTACTTTCTCAAAAAATTCATCATCCACTATTTTCTTTCTCGTTTTTGAATAACTTTTGTAAAGTCAACTTTTGAATAACGTAGTAGATGTGAACGATCCAAGTCACCTATTATTTCTATTTTCAAGTTAATTTCATCAATCTTCTTTTATTATCTAGGACTCGCTTTTTGAAAATTTTTCAAACCTTTGTTTTAAATAAATTCAAAAGCGTGAAAAATGATTTAGGCCATTTTTGTTTTCGTTTGAGCTTTCCTGCCAACCTAAAATATCTTTTACCACTAGTTAGCCGTTTTTGAGCCTTTTTCCGATTTCATTTGATAGCTCCTCTCTTCATTTCAGTTTCACCAAAGCCAAAATTTCCAACCTATCGAATCGCACTAGCCTTTTTGAGTTTCATAAATTATTTTGACGATTTTTGATAGGGTATTTTGTGATTTTTGTGGAGAAAGGTTTTCGAAAAAAAAAAAGAAGTATGTTCAAAAGTGATGTTTATTTTTGTTTGGCCAACTCAAAAAGGAAAATAAAAAAAATTTGTGGCCTTTGTTTTGAAAAAAGAAAAAAAAATGAAAAATGAAAAAGAAAAAGAAAAAGAAAAAAAATGTGTACATATTTTTATGAAAGTTTTTGAAACTCTTTGCTTTTGGTTTAGTGTGATTTTAAACCTTCACGTTTATCTTTGAATTCCACTCCTAATCATTTTCCTAAACCAAACGTTTCTGTCCTATTTAAGTCCTTTTGATTCACGCTTTTTGTTTTTTATTTAACAACTAAGAAAAGAAAAACAGTAAATCAGTTTTGGTTTTAGATTTAAACCTAGATTTTTGATAATTAAATTGATATAATTATAATGCGTTGCTTGGATCTAGTAACAACTCAATGCGTGTTTTTCATTTTTGTTGCTTTACTTAAGTCCATTTAAAAAAATCTCGCTAAAATTTTGGATGATTTGTTTTTATTAAGTAAAGTTTATAAAAGTTTTACCATACCTAAATAATTGTTTTAGACTTACATTTCACCTTTTCCCTACTAAGAATTTCGCATAGTACTTGTGTAGGCATAATTAGAAGTTTTTGATTAGTCCTTTATAAATATCTAGTTTTTATATTTTTGCTTGGGGACAAGCAAAGCTTAAGCTTGGGGGAATTTGATAATACGTTTTGTAGCCTAAACTATTATCGTATTTTATATTTTATATTGTACAAATTATGTCTATTATTAGTTTATTTTTATCCTTTTTATGTAAATTTTATTGCCACTAACTTTTTCCTGTCTTTTTGCAGGTTTTCAGAAAAATCGCCAAAATGGCCTGTCACGCCCCCCTGTCACGCCCTCCTTGGGCGTGACCTTGGGCGTGTCACCCGATCCCGAGGACACCTGCTGGAAGGGACAGATAACGGCCAAAACCGCTGTCACGCCCCCCTGTCACGCCCTCCCTGGGCGTGTCACCGGGCGTGACATGGGCGTGTCGCCCTCTGCCGCAAAGCCTGTCGCCGCATTAAATGTCGTTCCGTCTCAGCACGCAAATAGTACTGTCACGCCCCAAGTCACGCCCGTGACATGGGCGTGACACCCTCCTTTTTCGGCGACTGACGGATTTCCGACCAATGATTTGGACATGACATGCCTGTCACGCCCCCCTGTCACGGGCGTGACCTAGGGCGTGACCACCGACGTACCGAAGCAATCATCCCTCCCGCCAGAATCCAGAGCCCGAGGTCAAATCCGTACCTGTCACGCCCCCTGACACGCCCCCCCTAGGGCGTGTCGGAGGGCGTGACCAACCCGAGAAAAAATCTATAAATTGAGCCCCCCTCCCCCCCATTTCAGCAAGCTTTGGTTGAGTGGGGGAGGTGCTGCCCCTTTGTTTCTTGATCCTTTTCATGCTTTTTCTCTCTCTCTCTCTCCCCCTCTCTTTGTACTTTTTGGTTAACCCTAGTTTAATCATAGTTTGTGCTAGCTTTTAATGTAATTTTCTTCTTGCTTAGTGCTTAATGTAGGGCTAGAATAGGGTTTAATTTTCATGCACTTGTAACTTTAATTTTCAATAGTGTAACTTGCCCTTTTTATTAATAAAAGTGTTTTTTTTTTTAGTTTGTGTTCTTCTTATGCTTTTCTACTCATCTTCCCCCCTCCACTCCATTATGATTAACTAATCCTCCTTGTACTCGATCTTGATGATCCGAGGTTAGAGCGATTATGTTATGATGTTTTAATTAATCTTTTCTTTTTAGGTTAGGGCCTTGAATTACTCTTGATTTATCACGGGTCGGAGGTATATTTTCGATATATACTCTCCGCCTTTGCTTTCATTCTGGGCTAGCCGAGAGGCCGAAAGAATGAAGTGAGCATTCAAGAGTAAAGGGAGTTGTACGCACCCCTCGAGAGAGGCAGACGTCCAAATCTCCCGGATTGGAGTAAAATCCAATAGTGGGGTTCACCGCGTAAAGCGAGTTTTAGGCCTCCGATTTAGACGAGAGTCGGTCGGACCTTCCTAAACTCAGTTGGGCACGACTTCGAGAGAAGCGTGTTCAAGCTTTAGGAACCTCCACGGTCAAGGACCCTTATCCTATTAAGTTTAGATTTTTATCGCATTTTCTTAATCGTCTTTAGCCGAGGTGAATCTCGATCGGGTGCATTTCCATTTCATATTGTTTCTACCTTTTGTAGTAATCTCATATATTGTGCTCTTTTATTAACTGCAGTAGTTTCCGTTCTAGCTTAGTTGTTTACTTAATAGCCCTCTTAATTGCAGTGTTTCTTTTTCTAGAATAGCTTTACTTTCTCCCCTGCACTTAGATTTTCTAAAACCCTAGTTTTTCCGTCGATAAGATAATAGCGTTCGTGTGAGTAAGCTTAGCCAACAGTTCCCGGATCTTAATACGACACTTGTGTCCCCTTGCTACAATTCGATAGGTATACTTGCCTCATCGGGTTGCTAGTTCGGTTGCGTTTATTTCTTCGAACCCTAGCGCGCAACAAGTTTTTGGCGCCGTTGCCGGGGAGCCAACTTCCGTTGATATTTTGAAAACACGAACCTATTAATTTTATCTCTTCTCTTTCTCATCCCCTTTCTTTAAAGTTTTAAAAAAAAAAAAATCAAAAAAAATTTTATCACCGCTCTTAATAGAAACCAACCTCACAATTTTTCTACGCCACCTAATTCTCTCGAAAAGGGCAAAGGGCTTTAAGCGCCACTGTCTTGTCTAGTACCTTGCGAACCCTTCACGGGGTAGTCCTTGGGAAGTTCGGGAGTTAATCTATAAAAAAAAATCTATTTCAAAAAAAAAATTTAATTTAATTTTCTAAATCTAGTTTTTCTTTCTAGTTTATCCTTTTTTCTCTTTCTCTTCTTCTTTTCTGTTCTTTTAGTGCATGACCCGCGGGAGTCCGTCGGTTATTTTGGACTTGGACCACGAAATTGAGCGTACTCTTCGGAGAAGATCGCGATTTCAAGGTCCTACCATCCCAAGTGCCGGTTGAGGACTCCGAGTCATTTAATACTTTAAGAATGGAAGAACCCAACGTAGATGAGGCCGTGCAAAGGACTATGTCCTATTATGCACGACCGAACCTCGAGGGAACAGAATCGAGTATAGTCCGCCCTACTATAGCAAATAATAACTTTGAACTAAAGCCTAGCATAATTCAAATGGTGCAGCAATATGTGCAATTTGACGGACTTCAAGATGAAGATCCGAACGCACATATAGCTAGCTTTCTTGAAATTTGCGACACCTTCAAGATAAATGGTGTCACAAATGATGCGATAAGGCTAAGACTCTTCCCCTTCTCTCTAAGAACTAAAGCTAAGCAGTGGCTTAACACACTTCCGAAAAATAGCATAACCACTTGGACTGAATTAACTGAAAAATTTTTGGCGAAGTATTTTCCGCCAGCTAAAACTGCAAAACTTAGGAACGACATCTCTGCCTTTGGACAAATAGACTCTGAAACCCTTTACGAAACCTGGGAGAGATTTAAAGAATTATTAAGACGATGCCCACATCACGCGCTGCCTGTATGGTTACAAGTGCAGACGTTTTATAACGGGCTAAATCAAAGCACGAAGCAAATGATAGACGCAGCTTCTGGCGGTACTTTAAATCATAAGACCCCGGAAGCCGCTCTTGAGCTTTTTGAGGACATGGCCATGAACACTTATCAGTGGAATGTGCCTAGGTCCCGCCCGAACAAGCCTGCAGGTATCTATGAAGTGGACAACGTCTCCCAGCTCGCTCTACAAGTAGAAATCCTAAGCAAAAAAATCACGGAGATGACTGCTGCCTCCGCCCCTCAGGTATGGGAATCTGCAACCCCTACTCCGGAACATTTAGATTATGTTAATAATTTGCCTAGAACTGCTTTTAATAATTTTTCTGCTGCGAATTTTCATCCGCCTGGTTTTAATTTTCCGAATAGTTATAACCCCGCTTTAAGAAATCACCCGAACTTTTCATGGAGTAATCCATCGAATGCGATGCGCCCACCTCCGCAAAATGATTTTTCTGCACAACCACCACCACCACCACTTCTTCAAAATTACCCAAAACCTCCAAGCTTGGAGGAATTACTTTCTAAATATATCACCACAAATGACGCCACTATAAGAACGTTAACCGGAAGCGTAAAAAGTCTAGAAAATCAGGTAGGACAGCTCGCGAAAATAATTTCTGAGCGACCCGCAGGGTCTCTTCCTTCCAATACCGAACCCAACCCGAGAGAGCAAGCGAAAGCTATAACTCTTCGGAGTGGGAAGCAAGTCTCCGGTATGGGTAAGTGAAGAGCCCGAGGCAAGCTCCGCTCCTGCTTTTAAAAATCAAAGCTCCGCTCCTGCTTTTAAAAATCAAAGCTCTGCTCCGCTTACACCCTCTGCTGAAGAAGTAATCACCTCCACTTTAGAAAATAATCTCACTCCACCACCCATCTTCAAAAATAATTCAACTCCTCCATACCCCTCTGAACTTAATAGACAACGTCAAGATGATCAGTACTCCCGCTTCTTAGAAATCTTCAAACAAATCCACATTAATCTTCCCTTCCACGAGGCTATTTCGCAAATGCCGAAATACGCCAAATATTCTTAAAGACCTCCTCACAAACAAGAAGAAGTTAGAGAATCTTTCGCACGTCACGCTTAACGCCGAGTGCTCCGCCGTTTTAACAAACGGTTTGCCGAAGAAAATCAGTGACCGGGTAGTTTCTCTATCCCGTGTGTCTTCGGTGATCTCTTTGTTAAACACGCGTTAGCCGACTTAGGCGCAAGTATAAACCTGATGCCCTTTTCGTTGTTCAAAAAGTTAGGGATTGGTAGCCTTAACCCCACGCGTATGAGTATCCAGCTAGCCGATAGATCCGTCAAGTACCCGTTAGGAATAGTGGAGGACGTTCTAGTGAAAGTCGACAAGTTCATCTTCCCGGTGGACTTTGTCATTTTGGACATCGAAGAAGACGTCGAGGTTCCCCTGATCCTTGGCCGACCCTTCCTTGCCACCTCCCGAGCCATCATTGACGTAAGCAATGGTAAGCTCTTTCTTCGAGTAGGCGACGACGAAGTCACATTTCCGATCACCCCTTCGATGAAGAACACCCTTAGCGAACGATGACTCATGTTTTTTCATAGACGCCGTGAGTGATGATTCTTCCTACTGCCTCGCCGACTTTGAAAAAGAATTTTCTACTTTTTGCTCCTCTTCTCTTACAACAGAATCACTGCAAGGAAGTGATGAATCTTCTTATTGTCTTTCTGAGTTTGAAAAAGAGTTTTCTGATTTTTGTTCTTCCTCTTTTCTTACCACTGAATCTGCACAAGAAGCCGTCTTGGCTGCTAGCCCCACCCCTTATTACGTTCCTTATAAAAAAGTTTATGAAGATATTATTTTTGAAAAAGAAAGAATCTCAAAATCCTCTTATGAAGAACCCCCTACCCTAGAACTTAAAGAACTTCCCGAACACCTTAAGTATGCTTTCTTAGAAAAAGACTCCAAGTTACCAGTTATCGTTTCGGCCTACCTCACGGATACGCAGAACGATAAACTTCTTCTAGTTCTACGTAAGCATCGCCGGGCTATTGCTTGGCAAATTTCTGATATCAAGGGCATAAGCCCATCTTTCTGTACACATAAAATTTTAATGGAAGATAATTCGCGTAACTCTATCCAACCTCAGCGCCGTATAAACCCGAATATGAAAGAAGTAGTTAAGGGCGAGGTTATGAAACTATTAGACGCAGGAATTATCTACCTATATCAGACAGTAAGTGGGTTAGCCCGTTCAGGTAGTTCCAAAAAAGGGAGGGATAACCGTAGTTAGTAATGAGAATAATGAATTAATCCCGACACGGACGGTGACGGGTTGGCGTATGTGCATAGATTACCGTAAGTTAAATGACGCCACCCGTAAGGACCACTTTCCTCTACCGTTTATCGACCAGATTTAGAACGTCTCTCCGGCCATAGCTTTTATTGTTTTCTCGTGGCCTCTCGGGTACTTTCAAATACCCATCTCCCCGAGGACCAAGAGAAAACTACGTTTACTTGTCCCTTCGGCACCTTCGCGTACCGGAGAATGCCGTTTGGATTATGCAATGCGCCGGCTACATTCCAACGATGTATGCTCGCAATATTGACAAGTACGTAGAAAGCATTATGGAGGTATTCATGGACGATTTCTCCGTGTTCGGCGATACCTTCGATAGATGTTTAGAAAACCTCGAAAAAGTCTTAGAACGATGCGAAGAAACTAACCTTGCCCTAAATTGGGAAAAATGCCATTTTATGGTGAGGGAAGGGTTAGTTTTTGGGTCATAAAATTTCTGCTAAAGGTATTGAGGTAGACGTTGCCAAGATAGAAGTTATTGAGAAGTTGCCGCCACCTACAAACATAAAAGCTATAAGAAGTTTCCTAGGCCACGCTGGTTTTTATCGTCGTTTTATAAAGGACTTCTCCAAGATCACTAAGCCCCCTCACCCATCTCTTAGAAAAAGACGCTCCATTCATTTTTGATGACTCTTGTAATTCTGCCTTTGAATCAATTAAAGAAAAGTTAATTAACGCACCAATTATGATAGCTCCGGTGTGGGACCTTCCCTTCGAGATTATGTGCGATGCGAGTAGTTTTGCGGTGGGAGCCGTATTAGGTCAACGCATATCTAAGAACTTCCACCCATCTATTACGCTAGTAAAACCCTCACATCTGCACAAGAAAATTACACCACAACCGAGAAGGAGCTCTTAGCCGTAGTATTTGCGTTTGATAAATTTCGCCCTTACATTACACTTTCAAAAATCATTGTTTTTACGGACCACTCGGCCCTCAAGTACCTTCTTGCCAAAACGGATGCCAAGCCTCGCTTGATTCGCTGGGTCTTACTCCTCCAGGAGTTTGACTTAGAGATCCGTGATAAGCGAGGAGCCGAAAACTTGGCTGCGACCATTTATCATAGATTAGATAACCCTTTATAGAAAAATTAAATGAAAAATCTTTTAATGACTATTTTCCTGATGAGAAGCTGCTTTTAGTTAATACATCTACTTCTCCTTGGTTCGCGCACATCGCCAACTATCTAGTGGCCCGGGTGCTCCCAAAAGAGTTCTCCTCTCAGCAGAAGAAGAAATTCTTTTCTGAGCTGAAGAACTACTTTTGGGAAGACCCGCATCTTTTCAAAATTTGTGCGGATCAAGTGATAAGGAGATGTGTTTCTTTTGATGAAGGAATTGATATTCTAAAACATTTGCATGAAGGTCCGACAGGTGGGCACTATCAAGCTGCTCGCACCGCTCATAAGGTGCTTTGCGCGGGTTTTTACTGGCCTAGCTGTTTAAAGACGCGCAAGCCTTTGTGAGCAGGTGTGATAGTTGCCAACGGTCGGGCAATATTTCTAATAAAAATGAAATGCCGCAAAATTATTTCTTAGAGTGCGAAATTTTCGACCTCTGGGGAATTGATTTTGTTGGCCCCCTTCCTTCTAGCTTCGGAAACAAATATATTTTAGTTGCTGTTGATTATGTTTCACGATGGGCTGAAGCCCAAGCTCTTCCTACGAACGACTCCGAGTTGTAGTCATGTTTTTTAAAAAAATTATTTTCTAGATTCGGTACGCCACGCGCAATCGTTAGCGATAGGGGTTCCCATTTCTGTAACGCGCAATTTTCAAAAATCCTTACTAAATACGGCGTTACGCATAAACTGTCCACTGCCTACCACCCCCAAACTAACGGTCAAGTCGAAGTAGTAAATAGAGAAATAAAAAGAATATTAGAAAAGACTGTTTCAACTTCTAGAAAAGACTGGTCAACCAAACTTGACGATGCTCTATGGGCCTACCGAACAGCGTACAAAACCGCCCTCGGATGTACGCCGTATCGGCTGGTCTATGGAAAATCGTGCCATCTGCCCGTGGAGTTAGAAACCGCGCCTTTTGGGCCTTAAAATTTTTAAACTTCGATCCCCACTCAGTCGGTGACCTTCGAAAATTTCAACTAAATGAACTCGATGAGTGGCGCTCTTATGCTTATGAAAATAATAAACTTTATAAAGAGCGGACGAAGCGTTTACACGATAAACACTTAAGGCACCCTAAAAACTTTAAGGCGGGCGACAAGTCCTGTTATATAACAGTCGTTTACGTTTATTTCGGGCAAATTAAAATCTCGCTGGTCTGGGCCCATTTTCTGTTTTAGAAGTATTTCCTTATGGAACTGTTTTAATTTCTCACCCTGATAAGGGTAATTTCAAAGTGAATGGTCAGCGTCTTAAACTGTATTTCTCTGGTGATGATGATAGTCAGTCCAAACTATTAAGTTTCTGCTTCACGAACTTTAATCTTGAAATTTTTATTTTTTTTTTTGCAAAAACAATTTTATTTCGGGACAATAATGTTTTTGGACAATATTATTTTTGATGCGTCGAGCTCAACGACGCTTTAACCAAAGGGCGCTCTTGGGAGGCAACCCAAGTTATCTTTTTCTGTTTTCTTTATTTTACAATTTTTGCCTCGGACGGCTCCGACAAGCTGAAGCTTCTGCGATCGCCTGCTCCAACATTGCTGAATCCATCACAAAGTCCAAAGAAGACATTCGGGGATCAACATCACTCAGCTTTCGCAGCAAATAAATCCGGGGAAGTACCTGTATTTCAATTCTGTCTTTTGTTGCGCGCTTGGGTTCGAAGAAATAAACGCAACCGAACTTTACCCGATGAGGCAAGTATACCTATCGAATTGTTGCAAGGGGACACAAGTGTCGTATTAAGATCGGGAGGGAATGTTGGCTAAGCTTACTCACACGAACGCTATTATCTTATCGACGGAAAAATTAGGGTTTAGAAAATTAGTGCAAGGGCAGGGAAGAAAGTAAAGCTATTCTAAAAAGAAAACTGCATTAAGAGGGCTTTTAAGTAAACAATAAGCTAGAACGGAAACTACTGCAGTTAATAAAGAGCACATTATTGAGTTACTACAAAAGGTAGAACAATATGAAATGGAAATGCACCCGATCGAGATTCACCTCGGCTAAAGACGATTAAGAAAAAATGCAATAAAAATCTAAACTTAATAGGTTTAAGGGTCCTTGACGTGGAGGTTCTAAAGCTTGAACACGTTCTCTCGAAAGTCGTGCAACTGAGTTTAGGAAGGTCCGACCGACTCTCGTCTAAATCGGAGGCCTAAAACTCGCTTTACGCGGTGAACCCCACTATTGGATTTTACTCCAATCCGGGAGATTTTGGACGTTTGCCTCTCTCGAGGGGTGCGTACAACTCCCTTTACTCTTGAATGCTCACTTCATTCTTTCGGCCTCTCGGCTAGCCCAGAATGAAAGCAAAGGCGGAGAGTATATATCGAAAATATACCTCCGACCCGTGATAAATCAAGGGTAATTCAAGGCCCTAACCTAAAAAGAAAAGATTAATTAAAACATCATAACATAATCGCTCTAACCTCGGATCATCAAGATCGAGTACAAGGAGGATTAGTTAATCATAATGGAGTGAAGGGGGGGAAGATGAGTAGAAAAGCATAAGAAGAACACAAACTAAAAAAAAAACACTTTTATTAATAAAAGGGCAAGTTACACTATTGAAAATTAAAGTTACAAGTGCATGAAAATTAACCCTATTCTAGCCCTACATTAAGCACTAAGCAAGAAGAAAATTACATTAAAAGCTAGCACAAACTATGATTAAACTAGGGTTAACCAAAAAGTACAAAGAGAGAGGGAGAGAGAGAAGAGAGAGAAAGCATGAAAAAGGATCAAGAAACAAAGGGGCAGCACCTCCCCCACTCAACCAAAGCTTGCTGAAATGGGGGGGAGGGGGGCTCAATTTATAGATTTTTTCTCGGGTTGGTCACGCCCTCCGACACGCCCTAGGGGGGGCGTGTCAGGGGGCGTGACAGGTACGGATTTGACCTCGGGCTCTGGATTCTGGCGGGAGGGATGATTGCTTCGGTACGTCGGCGGTCACGCCCTAGGTCACGCCGTGACAGGGGGGCGTGACAGGCATGTCATGTCCAAATCATTGGTCGGAAATCCGTCAGTCGCCGAAAAAGGAGGGTGTCACGCCCATGTCACGGGCGTGACATGGGGCGTGACAGTACTATTTGCGTGCTGAGACGGAACGACAATTTAATGCGGCGGCAGCTTTGCGGCAGAGAGGCGACACGCCCATGTCACGCCGGGTGACACGCCCAGGAGGGCGTGACAGGGGGGGCGTGACAGCGGTTTTGTCCGTTATCTGTCCCTTTCAGCAGGTGTCCTCGGGATCGGGTGACACGCCCAAGGTCACGCCCAAGGAGGGCGTGACAGGGGGGCGTGACAGGCCATTTTGGCGATTTTTCTGAAAACCTGCAAAAAGACAGGAAAAAGTTAGTGGCAATAAAATTTACATAAAAAGGATAAAAATAAACTAATAATAGACATAATTTGTACAATATAAAATATAAAATACGATAATAGTTTAGGCTACAAAACGTATTATCAAATTCCCCCAAGCTTAAGCTTTGCTTGTCCCCAAGCAAAAATATAAAAACTAGATATTTATAAAAAGGACTAATCAAAAATTCTAATTATGCCTACACAAAGTATATGCGAAATTCTTAGTAGGGAAAAGGTGAAATGTAAGTCTAAAACAATTATTTAGGTATGGTAAAACTTTATAAACTTTACTTAATAAAAACAAATCATCCAAATTTTAGCGAGATTTTTTTAATGGACTTAAGTAAAGCAACAAAAAATGAAAAACACGCATTGAGTTGTTACTAGATCCAAGCAACGCATTATAATTATATCAATTTAATTATCAAAAATCTAGGTTTAAATCTAAAACCAAAACTGATTTACTGTTTTTCTTTTCTTAGTTGTTAAATAAAAAACAAAAAGCGTGAATCAAAAGGACTTAAATAGGACAGAAACGTTTGGTTTAGGAAAATGATTAGGAGTGGAATTCAAAGATAAACGTGAAGGTTTAAAATCACACTAAACCAAAACAAAGAGTTTCAAAAACTTTCATAAAATATGTAACACTTTTTTTTCTTTTTCTTTTTCTTTTTCATTTTTCATTTTTTTTCTTTTTTCAAAACAAAGGCCACAAAAAATTTTTTTTTATTTTCCTTTTTGAGTTGGCCAAACAAAAATAAACATCACTTTTGAACATACTTCCTTTTTTTTTCGAAAACCTTTCTCCACAAAAATCACAAATACCCTATCAAAAATCGTCAAAATAATTTATGAAACTCAAAAAGGCTAGTGCGATTCGATAGGTTGGAAATTTTGGCTTTGGTGGAAACTGAAATGAAGGAGAGGAGCTATCAAATGAAATCGAAAAGAAAAAAAAGGCTCAAAAATGGCTAACTAGTGGTAAAAGATTTTTAGGTTGGCAGGAAAGCTCAACGAAAACAAAAATGGCCTAAATCATTTTCACGCTTTTGAATTTATTTAAAACAAAGGTTTGAAAAATTTTCAAAAAGCGAGTCCTAGATAATAAAAGAAGATTGATGAAATTAACTTGAAAATAGAAATAATAGGTGACTTGGATCGTTCACATCTACTACGTTATTCAAAAGTTGACTTTACAAAAGTTATTCAAAACGAGAAAGATATAGTGGATTTGATGAATTTTTTTTGAGAAAGTAAAGGAAATAAACAACAAAAAAACCATAATAGAAATGCGAGGTTTTAGAAAAATATTTCACCTTAAAGTGCTACGTGAATTAGAAACACAGCATGGCCAACATTTTACTTGTGAAACATAATTAAAAAGGACGATTAGAAATATTATAATTAACTAAGTTGTTTATAGGAGATTTTGAGTAAAACAAAACTAAAAACTAGGGGTACTATTGAAATACCAAAATGTCTAAACTATTCAAAAACACACATATATTTTTTTTTTTGAGAAATATTCTCTTTTTTGGATTTTGGAAAATTTTTCTCTTTTTTGGAATTTTAAGATATTCATTTTTTTTCTTTTTAATTTTATGGAACTATTTACAAAAAAAAAAGGAAATTATTTACACTAAGCAAAAAATGAAGGAGGAATCCTCCCCAAGCTTTAAAACAGACATTGTCCTCAATGGCTAAAGAAGGGGATTGGAGAAGGAGAGAAAATAAAGTGCAGAATTGAAAGACATAATTGAAATACAGGTACTTCCCCGGATTTATTTGCTGCGAAAAGCTGAGTGATGTCGCTCCCCGAATGTCTTCTTTGGACTTTGTGATGGAGTCAGCAATGTTGGGAGCAGGCGATTGCAGAAGCTTCAGCTTGTCGGAGCCGTCCGAGGCAAAAATTGTAAAATAAAGAAAACAGAAAAAGATAACTTGGGTTGCTCCCAAGAGCGCCTTTGGTTTTAAAGCGTCGTTGAGCTCGACGCATCAAAAATAATATTGTCCAAAAACATTATTGTCCCGAAATAAAATTGGTTTTGGCAAAAAAAATTAAAATTTTCAAGATTAAAGTTCGTGAA